>AFRA01000230.1:0-39607 GCA_000223055.1 Claviceps fusiformis PRL 1980
ATATATATATATATATCATTCCCCTCCCAAAGAAGAACATTACCAATATACAATGCCACATACAAGCCTTAGTCAAGTCTCATCGGGAAGGAGACATGCGCAAACAATCATGTCGGCGGCAGCTACCAGATCGCAGCCCAAATCGGGAAGCCGCGTGCCTTCCTCCCCCCTGGAGCCATTCCAAACTCCTTGTTAGACTCTAACAAATCTGTGTCTTCTTCTCTTTTCCTCAATCGTCGCACTAGCTCACACGCTGTTCACAATTTTGGGGTTGCCTTTTTTTTTTGGAGGTCTCTTCTTTTTTTTGGAACCATCATTCTCGAGTTGGGGTATATGTTCTTCAATCATTGTACAAGACTCAGCCATCCTTTCCACAGCCACGGCAATGACTTTGACTTGGAGAGCAAGCCCTTCGCCGTTTTGGACCCGCCGTTACGGCATGTTTCGAAACAGTTGTGTCTCTATAATGGGCAGTCTATTTGTCATCCTAATCTTCGTTGTCCTTACCACGCAGCTGGCCTTCCAGTCTCGCATCAGGAAAGAGAAAACACTAGAATCTCGCCAATTCCAGCTCGGAGGGCTACTCGGTGGTGACTCCCTACAGGTACCTGAATTACGCCAAATACATACATATGCATACATATGCACATATGAATTTATGCGGACTAACATTAGCAAGGTATTGGCTATCGACCAAGATGGAGCATCTGCTTTAATGCAAAGCTCTCCAAGTTCGACGTCAAATTTGAACCCTTATGTTTCTGACGTAGCTTCTGTCGACGCCGCTGCTTCTGCATTGGCTCCAACTCGTCCCAAATTCGACATTGTCATGGGAGAATTCACTCATGATGTGACAAACATGGAAGACTCACGCGCAAATAAAGCAGCGGAAGACTTACTCTCGGCTTTGGTCAAGGCTCTCACTCCAATTCTTCAATCTCGGAATACCCCGGAAACCTCCAGTATTGGATCAGGCCGGGTCTCGCTGATGACGGGTGTTTTGCCGACTGCCAAGGGACAAATCCTCGGCTTGGCATCTTCTAGTTTAACAAGCACCAGGGCTCACGACACATGGGATAGGTCGTCGCCAACCGCTGTCGCATCGGCAGAGATGCAGCAAAGACATTTCTCGAATATTTCCCCAGAGCTGGACGCTCCTGCCCAACCAGGTAACGATGCGAGTCATCAGGATACGGAACTGGCGCTGTCCCTGCTCGACTCCATGTCCATTCTGGTCTTCAACGTCGCCATTCACAATGTCAGTCTTGCCGCTCGGCTCACGGATGCCATGCTCGCTGCACTTCCTGTGGACAAAATGGCGATTTCTTCGGTCATTTCTGCAGCGGCTGGCCAAAACTCAACGTCTCTTGAAACCACAATCGCTTTGATCCTTCCTGCAGTTGCCATTGCTTACGGCAGGCAAGTCGATGTTCCAATTGAAGAAACTGTGGACACTATGGCCCGAAATTTGACAAAGACATACGAAACGATAGTCAGCAGGGGCACATATATCATTAATCAAATTGTAGCCACTTCCTTTCTTTCCAGAACGCCTCTTTTGGAAGAAGTCTTATCGCAACTCGTCGGCATCGTTTACGACTTCTCAATCCGATCAAATCAGACCATGTGTGCACTCGAGCTAGACAAGAGAGAGTTACCGTGGAAGGTTCTTTTGCCATGTGCGTCAATCAACCTGAAATCGGCCGCATCAGCATCAGCCACCGCTTCGGCGCCGAATCTACTAGTCAGTCGCTTGAGAGAATCAAATGCACCGTCTCCTGAGATGGCTGGGTTGAAAATTATCCCTGTTGCAAGTGCCGAGCCGAACACGTTTTTGGGCTCTCACATGAACATGCCCCTGTACGACTCCGATATAAACTCTGTCACCGAAGGCACTCCTCTCTATGCACCGACGACTTCGTCCCAAAGTCTCTCGGCCACTTATGCGATGGAAAGTACGAGTCCATGTTCATCAGCCACGTCTAGTGAGAGCTCAACCTGTCAGACTTCGGCCTCTGCTCAAATACCAAGCCCACCCCTGGATGTAGGACCATGCCAGGAAAGTTGTTACCAGTGTAAGGAATGCTTGAATGGCAGGTTCTGCCCGGCTCAAGAAACGCCACCGCAGGCTGTCCCTTGTGGACTTGGCTGGCCATGCTACCATTGCGCAAACGGGTACTTCTGCTCTTCAACCAGCTCTCGGGGGACCGCGTGTACTACTGATGGTTCCGCAAGCTATTCATTCTCGACGGCGACCATGAAACCTGACATCGAATCCGTCACGTCGATGATGTTGCCACGACCATGTTGTGAAGTAGACGTGGGCGTTCCTGGCTGGACATACTTGGGCTGCTTTCAAGATGACATCTCACGCATTCTTGTTGGATCAAAACCTCTGGACTATTTGCGCGGACCAATGTCCCGTTCAATGTGCACAAGTCATTGCCAGGCCAGTGGTTACTCGTTTGCCGGAACCGAGAATGGATACGAGTGCTGGTGCGGATCGTCCATCCGTGACGATGCTGTACGATTACCCGAGAGTTCCTGTAACGTGTCTTGCCGTGGCCGGGACGATGAGACTTGTGGTGGTTCCTGGACTGTCTCGGTCTTCCGCTGTTCGGAACAGGCGACTCGATCTGATGAAGAAGTCTGTTGTACTTCTTCTACGCCCGAAGCACAGTCGAAAACATGCCTGTTTCCGAGCCGCACATCTACAAGGGCCTCGTCGGAATGTGGCCAGCCCAGCACAACAGCACTGTCTTCACCATCCGATGCTGCGTTGTACACACCATGTTGTCAAAGCGGAAATCGGGACAGAGAAACGAGCCCAATGACATATCGCGGACCTGTAGCACAACTCTTGGCGCAGGCAAGACAAAGGTCCAAGGTGGAATGAGAGGATATCACGGCCGGAGTTGGTTCGGAGGGATTGTCTTTTTCTTTTTCTTTTTTTCTTTTCCCTTTTTCTCCCAGCTTTGCTAAAGGCATGGGCTGTCATTTTATTTGATCCGACGTTTGAATCATAGAATACAAACAACAGATACACGATATAGGAGGGACACTCATGAAGAGGGAAGTCGACTTTGTGCTCCCATTTCGTGTTTGAAAGAAGCTGTATATAATTGAAACAATGAATGAGAAGTGCAGATAATGAATTTTATAACAAGGCATTGACTCTTTTTCTTCTTTCTTTTCTTCCTTCCTTCAAGAAAAAAAATTGGTTGCAGAGATGTAGCACAAGAGCAAGCCGTGGAGTAACAGTCACGGGTCTTACAATGAAGATGGCACACATGACTAGGACTCAGCACGGCCAATCGTTGGGGTCGGACATCGAGACGAGATATTTGACATGGCGATCGATGGATGGCTCAGACAAAGACAAGTACGTCGGTGGGATTTGATGCTTTCGTCCCAGACAGAGTGTCCTCCTGTCCTCCTGTCGGGCTCGCAGCCGATATTACATTACACAGTGACACATGGCAGAACCAACAGAATGCCCCACTTTTTTGGACCAAGACCCGTGGCGATTCATTGGGTCTCGTGCATATGTAGAGTTTTGGAGGGGGGAAAAAAAGAAAAAGGTAGATCCATTATTTACGTCCGGTGCGGGTGCGGGTGCAGATGTAGATGCAGATGCGGGTGCAGAATGCAGATGCGGGTGCGGCTGACGCGAAATAGTCGGGTCGTCTCAGCGTCAAGTAGGTTTGTACGCCCACGAGAAGAGGAAAAAAAAAAAAAGAGGGAAAGAGAAAAAGAAAACAGAAAATAAAAAAGCATATACGCAAACAGGCATAGTTTCGTGTACATGTCTTGAAACACAACCCATAACGACCTGGGCAGACTCTGACGCCGGGGGCAAAAAGAGTAAAGATTAACTGAGAAGAGAAAGGCGTGGGGAGGGGGGATAGCGGGAGGGAGGCAGAAGACCAGATTATGTCCAAACTCTTGAGTTCGTCCCGGCGCTGTGTGGTGTCAATGGGATTTAAACGGGATATGCACCCTTTGTGTCTCACGCGTCCCGAGGACGGTAAAGCGCGGGATGCCTCGGGCCGAGTTGAGCTTTTTGAGGCAAGAAAACTGGCTGATTGTTTCCCGAGGAGCGAGAGAGAGCAGGAGCGCACTACGGTATTGTACGATATAGATATGCATGAGTAGGGTGCGGGTACGGGGTTGGAGACAGGGTATCTTTCCTAGCTTCTTGATGAGGTGCTTTTTTCTTTTTAAATGATAAAGGAATATAACAAGGTGCAGGCGAAGAGGTTTGTTCCGGGGCAAAAAGAGTTGGAAAAATGGATGCCCATTTGTGACGAAAGTCGATGCGCAATAGCCGATCCTTGGTTTCTTTCTTCATGCACGCCAAGCTTTCTTTTCTTTTCCTTTCTTTTTTTTTTCTCGGACGAGAGGCTATTATTCCTTGTCAATTACATTGCACCAGTCTGGATTTGGCTGAAAGAATGGGGGCTCAGGGGACGGAGGGAAGGATTCCGAAGGGGGGGATTAGGAGGGATGGCGAGGGTAGTATTTGTGTTGCAGTATTGTAGTATGAAGATCTTTAGGCTTTTGAAGGGGGGGCGCGGAAGAGGAGGAGGATATTGTACATATTCTGGTAGAATTGTCGCGTCAAGAGTGGAGAAGAAGCATCATTGTCAATTGATATTTGTTGAGGCACGGAAGAAAGGGCTGGGCAGTCCAGGATCAGGGGCCTTGAGGGCTGCTTCTTGAGTCCGGCTTCGGTCGGTCCGGGCGAATAGGCAGGCAAGCAAGGATGCTTGACAGAGCACAAGTATCGATTATGTCGATATGCATATTTGTATGCATGGGTGCATGGACGCAGTACAAGGAATTACAACCACATGTTGTATGTGTAGATTCGGACAACGTGGCAGGAACGTGGGTTTGGCTGCATGGAAGGGCGGGCTGGGCCTTTTGGTGGTAGCATTGAGAGCAGATCTGCCCACGTTTGATCAAATGACTTGAATGTCTATCGTTGAAGAAGCGGAGCAGACTGAGTGCTAAGCCGTGAGGACGTGAGGACGTGAGAACGTGAGAATGTGAGGACATGAGGACATGACGATGCTTACATACATGTATATCTACATATCCACAGCGGGAAACGCAAACAGTACCCACCAAGTACCTAATGATAGTAATGGTATGGGATTCAGGCAATGGACAAGTCCTTGTTAACTGGCGGGTCTATCAGACCAGCAGACCAGACCAGCATAAGGCGCATCAATGAGACGCTGGCGCATGGGCAAGGGGAGGGGGGGGGGGTGGGGAGAACAGGCCATTGACGACTCCATTTGCCATTTACCCGTGCCGTCAGGATCAGAGTAATTGACAAGTTAAGATGGAAAGAGAAGCGCAAGGGTTCCATTTCAAATTGCGGTATTGTCATCGGGCGCAGATAGGCAGAGTGCTAGATGAATAGACCTCGACATTGCGCCGTCTCGGAAGTCGTGGAAAGAAGGCATTAGGCGGCATTCTGAAGCACCCGTCAGTGTATGTTGTTCAAACGCAGTCTCAGCACTGATGTATGTACATACATATGTACATACCACTTGAAGCATCAACCGATTCATCTCCCAGATTCAATTTTCAAGCGCCTCGCTGGTCTGATCCCAGGTCGAAGGCATTGCCTAAAACGACCTGCGCACTTCGTCTTCTTGTCTTGTCTTCACCCGGACGCCACATCGGCCGCAGCTGTGGGGGTCGTCGAAACCAATTGAAACACCATATGGCATGCAATGCTGAAGTTTTCTGGCAACTTGGGTCCAGCACTCGGGAAATATAATTTCACCACAGTGCCCCTCCCCATCCCCCTTCCTCTCCAACCCTTGTTGCAGCCTTGTCTGGTGCCAAGGCGAAGCAATTGCTTAGCGCGTCCTTGCCTTAAAATGGTCGCATGGGTCGACGAGCGAGTACATCGATAGCATTTTTGCATGTTCACCATCAATCATCTGCGTGCGAATTCATCCCTTGATAGTGTGCCGGCGCCTAAAGGCTTGAGCTGCTTCGGGCTGCATAAACACTCCGCGGACGTATAGTCTCTTGTTGACTTATATCACACCCGATCATCCTCGGTCCGAGATGGTGCTCGCAACTGACGCCTTTTGTCCAGCAAAGGTATCCATTGGCTCAGTCATCATCATGATCATCATCATCGTCGTCGTCGTCGTCGTCATCGACATCACCCGTCGATCCCTCGCTTTCTAACGCGACCTGAGATCTACACTTGACTCGTATCACCACATCCGATGCACCCCGTCCCTCCGCAAAATTTCTTTTGAGGAGGCGGGAGAAAAAGGGTAACGGCGCTCAAAGAGGATAGTGCAACGAGGATGGCAAGTAGAAATGACGCTTTGGCGTCGTAAAGTGCCACGGCCATGGCTCAGTAGTTCCACACCGAACGCCATAGATCCGTCAGTCCGGGTTTTGCTAGATTCCGACATGGGTGGTCCAAGTGTTGTAGGTTGCCGCAAAGGAGAGACGCCACTTGGATGGTTCTCATGAACTTAAATCTCCAAATCGGCCACTGTACCAAATCATTGGTTGTCTGAAGGTGCCAAGTGCCAGGTTCCAGGTGCCACAGGAGAGACGGAAGTTGAGAAAAAAAGTGAGATGGAAGGGTCACGCCACATCACACGCTTCGTCGACGCATTATCCTCAATTTAACTTGCAATTGCGCTACTCCATCATCTTTTCTCAGTCACTGGCTTCTCAATCCGACCAGCCCTGCAGTGTAAGTGTACTTCCCTAGTTCGTGGTCAAGTGGGTCGTGGACCAGACGTACTCCCGACTCCCTACTCCTAGTGTCTACTCATTTATTGTTTTTTTTTTTTTTTTTTTTTGCTTGGTTGGGAGAAAACGTGGGAGACTATCGACTTGCCTGCACGTTCAATCGATGATGAATCGCAAAGGTGCTGCTGCCTCGGGGCGTCGAGACAACAAATCGGCAATTGTCCACTTGGCCGGCCGGCCGGGCTAACTTAACTACCAGTCGCATCGCGGCCGACGATGGCGGGTGATCATTCTGTTGTCTTGTCAGCATATGAGTTGTAATTATTGCTGCTCTGTCACTTGCATTCTCACCTGCAAGTTTTTCTGCAGAACAAAAGCGTGCATCCAAGTTGGACAAAAAAAAAAAAATCAAATGTCGGTATGGAAACCAGCTGAACCAGAGGCACCTGGCCTTAATTTGGTTCGCAGTGATGGGTAGTCCGTTTGGATATCCCGTAGGATAGCATACAATCTCAAACATTTCTTGTAATCTATTTTGGTGTCGCGCATCGTAAGCCAACGGGGCCAGAAGTCTTCATCAAACAGCGAATTTCCTCGCACAGGTGACAGGTTATAGCTGTTCGTAGCATGTTGTCGCCATTTTTTGTCTGCTATCGACGACGGCCACTTGATGTAAATATGTTTTTTTTTTTAGGTACATACCTCGAGGTAAACCTACCTACCTAGGTAGGCAGGTACGGAGCAGTAAGCACAATTCATCATATGGACAGGCCAGTTCCTTGCCGTCAACGCAACATCGCATCGCATCGCATCGATTGGTGACACAACAAGGACCCGGACTCGAACTCTGATCTACCCTGCCAACCCTGCCCGCCAGTGCGCCCGTTCTGTCCAACAGTCCAGGAATCCAGATGCTACTTGATCCTTGGGACCGGGGGGTGTGGAAGACTAGCGCACCGCCCAATCTGGACAGCTCTCCGCAGACAAGCGGTGCTGGTCTCTTCTGCTGGTCCGTCGTGGGCGAAGGGGTCTCAAAACATCCCAAGCTTGACTCGGAAGCTCGCTTGGAACAATTGAACAATTGATTGATTTCCAGGTTGTGGCTTAAATAAGGAAAAGGAAGAATGAGGGAATCAAGAGAAACCTAGAAGAAACGTTGAGCATTCAAGGCAAGAACGACAGCCGCGTATCTGGGCGAGAAGGAGCGATGGAAAAGCGCGCTCACGTGCGCCAAAAAGAGGGCAGGCACCTGCAACGGGGCATCTGCGAGAACGAAGCTGCCGGCTGCGGGCTCGGGAGCGCGTGTGCGTGAGCATGCTAATAAATGCCGAAGTACCAGACATACAACCAGACACCTGGTCTGCATTCTGACATTCTGACATTCTGACCGACCACACCAGACGCAGACGCCTTCGACCAGCGTGGCCGTGAATGCACATAATTCAATGGAGTCGATATACTTCACATGGAATCGTTCATTGCCGTGCTGAGGTGACCACTGACAATGAGGTGGGCACGACTCCGAATATCTGCAATGCTGCAGTAAAGACCAGCTCCCCAGGCCAGGGCAAGGCGTCAAGTCTCCTTTGTTCCTTCATACTTACAGACACGCCCCGTACGGCCTCACACCCTCAGCCACGCTCCCTTCAATGCTTTGTCACAATTCTGAACACTTCCTCCGCCCACCCCCCGGGAGTCGAGCTTGGGGAAGTCGGGGTCTCGCAGGGGCGACTTGGTCACTGGAGCCAGCTGGTGCGTGGCATTCGCTTCAAGGTTCATCGCCGGTGGTAGACTGGTAGTACTCCACAAGTCGATCCATCCCATCCATCCCATCCACACCATCCAGACCATCCATACCTTGTCTCTGCCTGTCGCCCGTTCCATCGTTCTCCGGTCCAGAATGGACCAAAATGGGAAGCTTATAAGAATGGCGGGCCCTTCCTCCCCGTCGTCTCCCACCAGCTTAAAAAGGTGCTGAACTTGTTTCTCTTTCTTTCACCTCTTTCGTTTCCTTTTCGTTTCCTTTCGATTCCTTTCCGTCTCTTGTTCTTTTCCTTCGATAATCCCGTCTTCTTCATTCGATACAACTCAAAATGGCAACTGACAACGCTCTACCGCCGACCTCGACAGTCGATACCTTGGAGAAGGAAGCCAATGGCTTGAATGGCACCAATGGCGACCACCGCCACTGGCATTACCATGGTGACAATGCCAATATCACCACTGGCTATGCGCAGGCATCTGGTGGTTCGCTGCACCCGGGTCTGTGGAAGCCATATGAGCATCGAAAGTTCGCCAACCCTGCTCCCCTCGGTCTTTGCGCTTTCGCCCTTACGACCTTTGTCCTGTCTGCCGTCAACACGCACACTCGCGGTGTGAAGCAGCCTAATATTGTTGTTCCCTTGGCCTTTGGATATGGTGGTCTCGTCCAGCTCCTGGCCGGCATGTGGTACGTGGTTATTCCCCCTCGAGATGACAGACACATGCCCAGACTGGACCGCGTAAATTACAAAACACTTCTTGGCACAGGTGTGCTCGCGAGAAAATCCATTGGCTGACTTTGCCCAAAATAATAGGGAAGTTGCGTGCGGCAACACCTTTGGTGCCACGGCTCTAGCTTCTTACGGCGGTTTCTGGATCTCGTACGCCATCCTCTTGACTCCCAATTGGGGCATTACCTCTGCCACGGGTCCCTACGAAGGCCATGTAGCCAGTCCTCTGGGCTTCTTCCTTACCGGATGGTTCATCTTCACCACTCTCCTGCTCCTCTGCACGCTGCGATCGACTGTCATGTTCTTCTTACTCTTCTTCACACTCGATCTCGCGTTTCTATTCCTGACTTGTGAGCAATACGCCAATGATATGGGCAACACTTCTGCCGCGGTAGCTCTTCAGAAGACAGGCGGTGTGTTTGGGTTCATGGCTGCCTTTTTGGCTTGGTATTGCGCTTTGGCTGGTCTCCAGGACAGCAGGTTCGTACACTTGTTTGCAAAAACGTTTGGCATATGAATTGTTTTGCCGGGAGAAATGGCTAACTATTATGCCAGTAACTCTTTCTTCCAAGTTCCCGTCTTTCACTTCCCGTGGTCCGACAAGGGCCGCGAGGACCGCAAGAAGAGCGAGCGTGCCCAAGCATAGACTTTGTCATCTGAGCTGGTTCAGTTGATGTTTTCGTTGAATGAAGTAGGACCAACAATAACAACATAACATCACTACCAACAGCAACAAAAGCAAAAAATAAATAGAAGCAAAAAAAGAAAAAAGGAGCACTCTTTTGTCACAACAACGCCAAACTCGAATTTTGAATGAGAATATGATACCAATTGAGGGTGCGGCTATCTGTCATTTGGATGACGAGTTTTATAATCATTGTCTTTGTTTTTAGAATTTGGTTACGCCTTAATACCTCTGGACGGCAGGTATATATTTTTTTTCTGGCGAACACTGTCGAGCAGTCTCTTTTTCTGTCATTGTTTCGGCGTCCTTCTCTGCTATACCAATATATGCGGTTTTTCGTTCTTGAAGAATGTCATGACCGATCTCACAATATACGACGTGCCTGGTCTTTGTCACATCCTACGCATCAATCTACTCAGTGTTAGCACCTTATCCCTCGAGGCAGTTGCTATGCAACACCGGACTTTACTAGATACCCCGCCTTCCGGCTTCCGGGATCGAATGGTTGCATGCATGGCAGATGGTGGGCTAGTGACTAATTACATATGTATGTATGCAAATATTGTCACGGACCGTCGGGACTGAGACAAGAGTGCTCTTTCTTCAGGCGGCTGAACCCACGGGAGTATCCCGGAACGACGATATGAAGCTTCCGACTAGCCGCTAGAAGCCGCATATACGGTATGCGATGTGCAACCGCATGCATAAATGACAACTTTGTTTTCCATGCAGGATAGAATCAAGTCCCCGTTCGTTGGTTGAAACAAATCTGACGTGCGGGTCCCACAACAGGCGGCAAGGCCGTTGAATTAAGAGAGGAGTGAGACAATGATGATTTCCGCGTTGTGCTATGTCGATCACCAGAAACCAAAAAACCGCCCGTCAAAAGCCCGTGATTGTTGCAAGGGGGGGGGGGGGGGCACGGAGGGGAGAACAAACCCACTCGCCGAAACCCCTTCCTCCCCACTTGTTTAGTTCTCACATTCCGGTGAACCTGCAACTCATATGGGACCCATGATGAGCTTGTCTAAAGGGCTTCCTGGGCGATGGAAGGAAGGAAGGGGAAGGGGACCGCCAAGCCGGGATGATAAGCGAAGGAGGCAGCGTCGTTTTTGGACCAACCAGACAAGCAGAGGCGGGAAAAGAAAGAAAGAAAAGAAATGGAAAGAAAAAGGATAGATAATAAAAATAAAATAAGAAAACTAAAAAAAAAAAGAAAGAAAAATGGAGAAGAAAATAAGAAAATAGAGGACATAGGACGACATGGGAAATGCACATTTTGTGAAAAAGACCAAAAAGAAAAGAAAAAAAAGAAAGGAAAAAAAAAGGAAAAGCGCGTGCCCGCAGTATCGTCCCACACCTGTACATACTTACATGCAAGTGGCTTGTTGCCTCTCAACAAATGGTGCATGATGGAATGAAAGCAATGTTAGAACAAAGGGAAACAACAAGTCTAAATGCGGGCACAGCCTTTCTGATATGCCGGAGAAGGATGCCAGACGGGAATCGCTCGTCCGGCTTCTGAAGAACGAGGCGGATGAGGCTCCCCCGATAAGATTAGAGTTGGCGCCAATTTCCTCCCTCCCTCCCCGCCTCCCAGCTTTTGTGAGTTGGGAGGCGACAAATCGTAGTGCGTACCGTATCTCCGGTGCGTCTGCAATTTCCGGCGATGATGTATGGCAGCCAACGTCAGGAAGGAGACCAGAAAAAAAAAATTGTATGACGGGTGGAACCAGAAGTTCGAAAGAGTGCTCTCCGGCTATAGTTCTTTTGCATCCACCTCGGGGTATTTTTTTTTCCACGGCTGCGATTCCCGTCTCCCAAACTAGACGTTGGGGATTCTTCTTTCTTTCTTTGTTTTCCCCGTTTGATTTCCCCCCACATTCCTTTGGTGGTCACGAAGTTCTGTTTTCGTTGCATTTAGCAGTGTAGCCTTCATGAATGAATGAGAGCTAGCTTTCCCATATCCTTTCTGTTTTTCCTCTTCTCGTTCTCTTATTTACTTCGGAAGGAAATGAAGACTCACCGGGCTGCCACACAAAAACTCAAACAATCGCGTCGCCAACCGCCGCCGCCGACTCTGCTGCCCTGAGCCGAGCCGATGCCGGAGTCGTTGCCACAACCAATTCCACAACCGAGGACCTGTTCCACCAGCAAAACACGTCACAGGAAAACGCCAGATCAGAAAAAAAAAAACAAGATGCTCTGTTGACTACGGAAACGTGTGCATCGTCGCCGCCGCCAGACGGTGGTTATGGCTGGGTTTGCACGGCGTGCGTCTCGTTGGTGAATGCGCACACATGGGGTCTCAACTCGAGTTACGGCGTCTTTCTCGCCCACTATCTTGCTCATCATACTTTTCCCGGTACGACTGCCCTCAACTATGCGTTTGTGGGCTCCCTGAGCATCAGCTGCGCTCTGCTGGTATCGCCCATCGCCACGGTATGCATGAGAGAACTGGGCACGAAGCTCATCATGTTTGCGGGAGTCGTGATGGAGTCGGCCAGCTTGGCTTGTGCTAGCTTTGCGCACAAGATATGGCATCTTTCCTGTCACAGGGTGTTCTCTTTGGTCTGGGCATGGGGTTTCTCTTCACGCCATCTGTTGGCATTGTCCCGCAGTGGTTCAATACCAAGCGATCTCTCGCGAACGGGCTTGCGGTCTGCGGCTCCGGCCTTGAGGGGCTCTTATACTCGTTTGCCTCGGGGGCCATGATCCGGAATCTGGGCTTGGGCTGGACATTTCGAATCCTGGGGATACTCGCCTTTGTCGTCAATACAGCGTGCATCCTCCTCATCAAGGACCGCAACAAGATTATCGGATCTAGGCAACTGCACTTTGACACGACGCTGCTGAAAAGACCAGAGTTCCTGCTGCTGCTTGGCTTTGGCTGGTTCAGCATGCTCGGCTACGTGGTGCTCATCTTCAGCCTCGCAAACTATGCCAACGAGATTGGCCTCGGCGCATCGGAAGCGGCCCTCATCAGCACCTTCTTCAATTTAGGCCAGGGACTGGGCCGTCCGGTGATCGGGTACTGGAGTGACCTAACGGGCCGCATCAACATGTCCGGCTCCATGTCGTTGCTCGCTGGCGTTGTCGTCCTGGTCGTGTGGAAAAACGCCAAAGTGTACGGCGTGCTCATCTTCTTCGCTCTTGTCGGCGGGAGCCTGGCGGGCACCTTCTGGACAACCATTGCGCCGGTGACGGCCGAAGTCGTGGGTCTCAAAAACGTGCCCTCGGGCCTGTGCCTCACATGGCTCATCATCGCCATGCCGTGTCTGTTCAGTGAGCCCATCGCGCTGCAGATCGTCCAGGGCACGGGAAGCTACCTGGGCACTCAGCTGTTCGCGGGCATCATGTACATTGCGGCGGGCATTTGTATGCTTGTATGCTTGCTGTTCGGGGCTGGTAGATTGCGGAAGTGGATGAGATTGCGCGGGCGCACGGCGAACATGCTGAGAATATTGACCGCGTAAAGATTCAAAATATCAACGAGCTGTCTCGCATGGGCGGAGAAGAGGCAAGGAAAAGAATGGTGGCTGTTTGTTGCCGACTGGAGAGGGTGTGATGAAGTCTGATGCCTCTTGACTCTTGACTCTTGAGGACCATGTACATGGCAATCGTATATAAAGCATTCGGTTAGGCAAGTATGTTATATTATGTAGGTAGACATGTGAGAGTACGTAAGAAGTGTCTTTGTCGTCACACAGCATTCGAGTCGACATTGCCTTGACGGCATGAATGTGAAATGTGAGAAACCAATGTGACATGAAGCGGGACAGCGGACGAATCTCCAGCTGGCAAAGTCGCTTCCATGTCAGCCACGAAAGTCGTGCCACATGCACGCGGACTGCTTTGCCACGCTCTGTCACTGCCCGCCACGCGCACGTGAACAGGCGACCTGCTCCGTCCTGCTCAACGCGGTACGCCGCCCATCGTTGGCGCATCCACGATGCAGCCGCGTATCCTTTCCTTCTCTCCGAGCCTCTCTGCGCATGCTGCATGCTCCAATGTGCGCCTTTTTGTGCACGTGAGTCGCTGAAATGTGGCTCTTGGAGAGCGAAGACGCCTTTGAGGGTAAGTCTCGTCCAGGAGACATCGTTGCCCGCAGCGCCAAAAAAAAAAAGCTAACCGAAGACTTATGCTCCAGGCCGGCGCATGTGGCTTCGACCAGGCAAAGCGTATCTATTCGGAAGAACTGCCTCCGAGCGTAAGTCACGTCTGAGCGGTTCGACAAATCTTCCGAGTCATCGGTCAAGCTGACGCACCTGTCTACTAGCTGGACAGCTGGCGATATCTCACTCTACCATATCCCGAAAGCATCTGACCATTACCATTGATACCGTTCGAGATGGCCACGCACACCGCCCTGCTGAGCGATCGAAGCTCACTGTCGAGGATCTGGCTACCAAGATTGGCACAGTTGTCAATGGGAGAAAAATAAGGGGCAGCAAATACATCTCCAACGGTGAAGACCTCGAGGTCATGATGGGCAAATGTCCAAGCAAGTTCCGGTGCGTCTTGCCTCCCTTTGCTCTCCCGGAAAGGAAGGAAAAAAAAAAAGTCGGGACGGACGAGGCTAGTGCTGACAGTTCCCGGCAGAATAGTTTGGTTCCCGGTCGTCTTCACATTTTCCTTCACCAATAAAGAACTGCAAGCCGATCCTCTCGCAAAACTGAGACAACAATTCGAGCAAATTGATATCAAGCTTTTGACTGATTATGAAATGCAACACACGACTCACGTTGTGTCGAGGAAACGAAACACGGCAAAAGGCTTACAAGCTCTCATCAATGGAAAACCTGTTGTGACGGACACATTCTTGGATGCAATCACACAAGCGGCAGAGGCTGGTGCGGATTCTGAACCCAGCGCACTTGAGCTAGACTTTGAACAAGCCTGGCCGGATGCTCTGAAGCATTTGCCACCTCGAGGTGGTGAGCCTGTCCAGCACCCAGACTCTGTATATGCCCCGGACGCAGGGAGAAAGGATGTATTCGATGGCTATACATTCATCTTCTACGACAATACCCAGTACAGCAATCTGATGGCACCGATAACAAACGGTGGGGGAAAGGCAATCATGCAAGCCATCACTCCTGGAGAGACGTCCATCGATGACTTTGTGCGATGTGTGAAAGAAGTGGCGGGGGAGAAAGGCCTGGGCTCGTTTGAGGATGGAAGTGAAGGGAGAGGTGTTGTGCTCGTCAGGTATTTGCCTGCCAAAGGAGACCATATCAACTGGTATGCCGAATTTATCACCGAAATCTCTCTCCGATTAGATCACAGACCCATAGAACAGAACGAGTTCTTGGAAGCCATCTTGATCAAAGATGCGAGCATATTGCGACGTCCGTTGGAGGTGGAAATGGCATCAAGCAGCAGCGAGGTAGTCGCAGGCAGGACCGAGGCCTCAGCTGCTGAGCATGTGTCCCGTGAACCAGCCGACCAGCCGACGGAAAGACGGTTACCACAGACAAAAGTGAGGAGGGCCAGACGGCCCGTCAAGCGGCGCTTTGCCGGTTTTGATGACGACTCCGATGTCGATATTGATGGAATTGACGAACCACTACCGGTGACTGCCGCGACACAAAACCCAGTGGCGAACCGTGTTCAACAACAACAAGAAGAAGAAGACGAAGAAGGCGGTTTGTTTGTATCACAAGAGCAAGACGCGCCTGAAGAACAACCGGAAGGCGATGCACACAATGCCTTGTCGAGAAAGCGACCCGCACCCATAGAAGACGATCTCATGGACGGCATGGCGCCGGCGGCTGCCATATTCAAACGACAACGCTTGGAGCGAGGGGACCAATTTGCGTCTCCCTCGCCGGAACCCGAGCCGCACACTACTGCCCAGGCATCAATGAAGCGTCCAAAGGAAAAGATTGATGTTTTGGCCATGGCAGCTCGGCACCGCGAAGAAGCAGAAGCCCGAGCCCGGGCTGAGCGAGAAGACCTGGCCAATCTCCCCGATGATATTGATCTTGCCGAAATCCGACGACTCCACATTGTAGAGGAGATGCAAGTCCGCACAGATGATGCTGGAGCACGAAGCAGGGAACGAGACATCAGGGAAGGCCGGTGGAATCCGGCCTGGAACGGGGTCAAGAACTTCAAGAAATTTCGCAGAAGAGGCGAAGTAACGGGCAGACAGCCCGCCAGGACCATTGTGGCGCTGCAACAAGTCAAGACCAAAGAATACGGCATCGGCGACAACTATTGGCTGGAAGACGAAGGGCGTGAGCGGCAAAAGCTCCCTCCTCACAACAGTCTTTCTCGGCATTCTGGCCAAAACACACAATCGTCACACTTGTCCACCCAAGAAAGATGGTCGTCTCGAACGAGCGCTCCGCAACATGTCGTCGATTCGGACGAGGACGAGGACGAGAATGCAGAGCTCTTTGGAGGAGAATCAGCCACGGTGCCTGAGAGTATGCAGCAGAGTGCACGGGGAGGAGCTCACCCCGGCACAAGCAGCAGCATCAACACCAGCAGCAGCAGCAGCAAGATCATGGCGACGCCGTCACAGCAAACAAGGTCGTCCTCGAGACAGACCCAGAGTCGACGGGAAAAGAGGGGGGCGCCGTCCACGGACGCGTCCTCCGATGCGAGAGCCAAGAGGGCGAGGCTCAAGCTACAAGCGGCGGAAGTGCCGGACAGTGATGAAAGTGAGGATGAGCTCAAGTTTCGATTCGGCAGGCGACGTTGATGTGGGTTTCTTTTGTGGGAAGGGGTGTGTGTGCGTGTGTGTGTGCGTGTATCTAGCTCTCATGGTGGCAGATTTGAACTATCTTCTCTACGTCTATCGTGGGGGTATCTCGTCGCATGTACAGTATAGTGAAGAGGGAGATTGAAATGGAACAGAAAAGTAAGAAG
Organism: Claviceps fusiformis PRL 1980; assembly: GCA_000223055.1. Lineage (NCBI taxonomy): Eukaryota > Fungi > Ascomycota > Sordariomycetes > Hypocreales > Clavicipitaceae > Claviceps > Claviceps fusiformis. The sequence continues at coordinate 16,798 of AFRA01000230.1, forward strand.
AAAAAAGAAAGAAAGAAAGAAAGAAAGAAAAAAGGCCTGTTGTCATGGTGCCTTTATCCTTATTTTTTTTCTTCTTCATTTTTTGGGCAAAATGTACACCGAATGGGGAAAGAAAACACGCATAGGCAAACAGGCAGGCACAATGCATCGCATCGCATCTAATCCATCTGATCCATCTCGCTCTCATGCGATCCAGCCCGACCATCCGGCTCCTCCACCAGCAAGCCAATCAGACAGGCCGACAACATGGCCTCGTAGTTGACCCAGGGATGAACCTCGCCGAACAGTTTGGTGCCATCCCTGGCAGCGCCTCGCATGAGCTCGGGGATACCACCGGGGTGGTAGGCGGCGTAGGGGGTGATGTTGTAGACGCGCCCGTTGATGGCCATCCAGGCGTCCTTGCCCTTGCGGCCCGTCTGGCTTTTCAACATGGAGGGCGTGACGCGCAAGTAGGACGTGGAGGTGGGGTCTATGCCACGGAGGTCGGCGTTGGGGCCGGAGATGCGCGCCCAGTCGAGTGGTGAGTGGCCTGGTTCGAGAGTCACTTTGCGGTTGGGCTTGGCGGGCCTGGACGAGTGGCTGGGAGGGGGAGCGAGCGCTCCGGACGCCGATGAAAGGGAGGAGAGATTCGAGGGTCCGCGATCGGGGACAGGTCCGCGGGCACGCTGTGCGGAGTTGGGAGCCGGAAACTGCGGGAGGGTCGGGAGTCGGCCGGGTGTGGGGGGAAGTTGTCGTGCTGGAATGGGCGGAGGCATCATGGACGCGGGGCTGGGTCTTATGGGCGAGGAGGAGGAGGAGGAGGATGAGGAGGGTGGCTGCAAATCTGATTCATCTGACAGAGAAAATGATGGCACGGCACGGACTGGCGCTGCTGCCGAGGCCTTTGGCGTCGGGGGGCCATCGACATCATCGTCTGCGATGGTTTGGCCAGCGGGAGACGTTTGCCGCAGCATAGATGGGATAGGCGGGGGTGGCATGGCTGCTGTTCCGATGGCATTGGACGAGGACCATGATTTGGTCGAGCCGTTGGACGAGATGGTGGTGGCGGTGGTGTGCTCCTCCCACGAGGGTTCGATCTTTGGTATCCCTGGTGCGGCATCGTGGTCGGCATCGTCGACAACGTCATCGCCGCCGCCATGATGTCGTCCCTTCTCCGGGGCGGGGGAGCCAGAGGTGATTCGCATTCCATGGCGGGTGCCTCGTCCTTGAGACAGCAGTCGGTGCGCCAGCCATGTGGGAGGTCGGATGAGTACGTAGACGACGGAGGCGACGAGGAAGGAAATGCTCAGGAGGCCCATGATGGCGACGCGGTCGTGCACGCGGAGACGGAGACGGAGACGGAGACGGGATGTGAGCGGCGTGGAGGGTTTTTCTGAGAAGGGGCTGGTGGAATGGCAAAATGTTGACCAGACCAGAGGTGACGTTGGTCGTTGACTAAGAGGCGGAAACCCGGGAGTCGGACATGTAAGCTCCAGTCGGAGCTCAAGGCGTCAACGCCACATGCATGTGAATGGCAATGGCAATGAAAGTGGGGCGCTTTGGTCAGCGACAAGTGTCCCATCCAATGGAATGGAGCCAGACGAGATGGACTGGAATGTCCAAGTGGTTAGGGTCCTGTCTGAGACGGCGGCAGGACAATAGAAGTAAACAAAAAAAAAAAACAAAGCAGGTAAACAAAAACAAAAGAAAATACCAGTCGGGAATATAGCATGGGCGCCAGGCGCATAATCATAATGCCAATCAGTTTGAGCTGTGTCAATGCATGGCCGTCCTTCCATGCTTCCATGCTCTCCGCATAGTCGACAGAGAGGACGACTGACACGTGCAGAAGCTGGAATGCATCATTCATTGTGGAGTTGTTTGTGCATGTCGGCCGCGCAACACGGCATGCACAACCGCATGCACAACCGCGTGCACGCTCACACATGCTCACACATGCCCACCATGCACAAACATGCACAAACATGCACAAACGTGCCATGCAAGGCTGGGGCTAAAACCGGGACTGGACTAGACTGGGCCTTTCATTTTGGTCCCCCCCCCCATTCTTTCCCTTCTTTCCCTCCTTCCCTTCTTTCCTGACTCCCACTTCGCCCCACAAGCGCTCCCCTGATTCGCCTTGTGCGGCTGAGCCGATGGCTCGAGCTTCGACGTCTCCAAACTAGAGGGCAAGGCAATTCAAGTTCATCAACCCAAATCAACCCAATCAGTCCTGGCAATCTTGTCAATTCTGCCCGTCCAACACACTTGTCGACTCATTAACAACTACCGTTGCTCGTCCCCTCCAACCATCTGGATGCGTTCAAGGCACGCTTTCACTTTGCGGCCGAGACATGCGACCTCTCGACGTCTCGCCCACCCATAGCTGGCACAATCCCAAGGCGTCGAGTTCTCGTGGCACAAGACGCAAATCGACAGCCCTCTCGAAACCGTCGACCCCGTTGAGCCCCTCGAGCCCGCCGAACCCGTTGGCAGCAGCGCCCCGCCAGCCTGCGGCCCAATCTCTTCATCATCAGCATCAGCCTTCTCGGCCTGGCAGCAGTCGTCCAGCCCGTCCAGCCCATCAGGCCCTCGCCGCTCGGAAAAGCACTGGCGGCGTCGTCTCGAGACCCGCCGCCGCCGCCGCCTACAGGCTACCGAGGACGCACCCGCTGCACCCGCTGCACCCGCTGCACCCGCTGCAATCACCGCAGTCACCGCACTCACCACTGCTGACTCGCCATTCCGGCCGTGTTGCAAGCCCTACAGTGACGAGCACCAGCGGCTCTCTCCACCGCCACGGCGGCCGCACCACCCCTTCGGCCGCCTCGACTGCTCAAACTGCTGCCTCCCGACCGCCGCTGCCCTCTCACCACCACAAACAACAACAACAACAACAACAACAACAACAACATGCTACGTCTGTAGCAGTCAAGCCGCGTCCCTTTTCTGCCTTCCCCGCGAGCTTCTCCAATATGCCTGTCGGCGACAGGCCACGACAGCCCCAGCTGGGTGCTTCTGCGGCCAAAGCCGTCAACCGCATGCCGCTGACCCCCAAGATCGCGGCCGTGACCCCTCCACCCAAACGACCTCATTCTACGACACCCGTGCTCGCCACCATTTCTCTCTCGAGAGACGAGACTTGTTCTACTCCGGGAAACGCCATTCTGGCCAGCATCCCTCCGCGCTCCGGTCCACGACAGATGCGCGTCAACAGTGCCGGTTCCACCCCAGGCGGTTCCCCGAAGCCTGATAAAGCGAATGATGAGTTCGAAAATCACACGACCAACGGCAGCAACAACAACAACAGCAACAACAGCAACGACAGCTGGGCTCCTGGACCCAATGATTCGAGCAAGTTTTTCTACGCAAGCGACGCCAAGATGGCCCAGTCTGCGCCGTCGTCACGCCCGGCTTCTGCTGTCCAAAAGGCTGGCAATAATGCCTTCGTGTACGCAAACGGTGCCACGGCAGAGAGCGGGCGCAATCTCAGCCCGCCTTCCAGTTCTATGGCCATGTCCACGACAGGCCCAAGTTTAGACTCCGCATCACCGCCCAAGTTCTTTTTCGCCAATGGCGACCCCGAAACATCGTCGAGGACAAATGCGCCATCGTCGGTTTCCGCATCTGCACTATCATCAGGTTCTAAACTGACCGTCTCGCGCTCGAATGCGAGTAATTCACGCCTTGAACCTGTCGTATCCGCCGCACCACGACCGGCATCTCCCACCAAGTCATCGTCGACACCCACACCGCAGTCTCTGAGAAGTAACGCCGCCTCACCCACGTCACCAAGGCAATCATCATCCTTTGTTTCATCTGCCCCGGGATTGCAGTCGCAGCAGCAGCCGCAGCAGTCGTCGACGTCGTCCAACATCTCCAGACGAAAGGTGAGCATTGACGCCGCTCCACGAGTAATGGGCAGGCATGAAAGAACTGGCAGCGGTGCTGCTACGATTGAGCCTTTGACACTTTCTCGATTTGCACTTTCGCCAAACTTGCCAGAAACAACACTGCACTCTCCCCCACTAAGCCCTGGACTCTCAAAAACCGGTATGACAATGGCATCCTTGCTACAAGCGACGGAGGATTATAGAGACGATGACGATTCGAGAGATGACGATGTGCAGTCTGGCGTTCACAGCCCGACAATATCATCATCACAATGCCAAGACCCTGTTAGCGAGTTAGTTGCCAACGCACGTCGCGAACGCAAGGTCCAAGACTTGGAAATTACCAATGCCTCGCTCGAAGCCATAAACCGTACCCTAGAGAGACAGCTTCGAAAACAAACGGCTGACCTGCGACGATACCGCCGCTTGTCGAGAGCGGGCGTACTGTCTGCAGCCTCGAGTAGGGTCACCTCGCTGGCCTTTACCGAGCCGCCCACGGATATGTCTTACATTGATGGGACTGACGAAACTGAGTATGGAGAAGACAAGGACGACGACGACGACGAAGACGAAGACGAAGAAGAGGACATGGACTCTATGTATGACTCGGATCGGTCCATTAATGCCAATACGAGCACAGAGGATAGTCTGCTTTCAGGAGCCAAAAATGAGGCTCGGCGGAGGCGAGATGAGAAGAGGCTCCAACTGGATCTGACTAAACATCAGCAACTGCTAGTTGACAGTCAAAAGATGAATCAGAGCCTGAAGCGATGTCTTGACTTTACAGCAGCGCTCATCAAGGAGGGTCACAAGGCGCTCGCCTATCGTGTACAAGTCTCGGATATCAAGTTGGGTGGACGAATCCTTGCCCCCCCGGATGAGGACGACGAAGACGTCTTGTTTCTCGAAGGAGGAGAAGAAGACGAAGAAGCGCACACATTAACGATACACGCCGACGACGCGGCGGGACTACAGGCGCCTTGGCCGAAAAGCAGTCAGGATCGAGATAGTGGGATCGAGCTGCCGTCCGAGGAACGCTAAGCCGCGATTATTTTTTTTTTCTTTCATCATCTTTCTTCCACTTTATTTTCGTTCTATTTTACCCCATGCTGTCCCCTTGCCACACATAGCGTATGAAATACGGAGCTTCTGCCAGTTTGTACTACCGGAATCGAAATGTCAAGGGAACCAACAGTTGCGGAAGATGCGCTTCTTCCAATCTGAATACCCAAGCAACAATGTCCACCCAAACCAACCATTTTACGACCATCGCCACTCACTCACTCCAATTTTTTTTTTCCTTGATTTAACTGTCGTCTTTGTCATTATTCACAAGTCTTTACCCCTTTCCTTTTTCTTTTACGCCCTCATATCTTGACCAGATTTTCCATTGCGCGCGCATATAGACGCAGGCGCAGAATCAAGCACCGTTTTTTTTTTTTTTCATTCATGTTGCGCAACAGAGCATTCATTCTTGGCATCGACACGGCGTTATTCGGCGGAATAGTCCATTGTTTTCCCATCATTCTTGCGTCACACATCCGTTCATTTTCATTTTCATTATTTATACCTCCTATGCAGCTTCGCGTCTCATAAAGCTTCTGATGCCTGGTGGTACCCGTCTCGCAATTCGAGGGGAAAAAAAGCACTCGAAATCAGACCCCCTTGCGTACATTGAGTGGGCAACTCCAATCATGTCATACCGGTCCATTGGTGCTACGTCGCTTGCGCATTATGACACTGGCTACTGGGAAACCATATTGGAACGACCTCATTCCACGTGTCCTGTGTATCGCCATATACTCGCGGTACACTGGCGATGCAGTCTATTTTATTTTGCTGTACTCGATGGTCATGTTTTTCCCCCCACCCTTTGTTTCAAATGTACCTTACCAGATACCCAGATGGAATTTTAGTGGATAGAAGAAACGCCACGGATTTTATTTTATTTTCTTTCTGTTTTCCCTCTTTTTTTTTTCTTTTCTTTTTTTTTTAACAATTATACGGTTCGCCAAAAGGCACATTACCCAATAAGGGTTGGCCATGCACGTGATGTGAATGGCTCATGTATAGGAAATGTCATTACACAAATTTATGTCTTTACGTGTGCTTTTTTTTTTTCGGCACGACAGCATGGCCTGACCCCAACCACCATGGTAGTCACGGTCGCTACCATGGGGGTCGATTGTCGTGAGGCAACAGTATTTCCGAACACAGTTGGCCGTACGAATTTGTCGTGAAGGGACGGTCTCGGGATTTCCTACCACGCACTATGCAAGAGGGAGAATAAAAGAAATAAGAAAGAAAGAATACAAAATAATACATTTTGATTTTTTATTAAGCAAGAGAGAAGGGAAGAAAAAACAGTAAATAGTAAAAAAAAAAATGTATTACAAAAAGACCAATGAGATTCAGAGCCAAGTGTCCATGAATTAATATATAAAACGAAATCTATACGCTGTGTGCTCATCAAGTCTCCCAAATTTCCCGCTTTTCATTTCGGCCGTCCCCTCCTCCCCACCGTGTTCAAATGCGTGACGACGTTATAAGCCGGCATTCTTGTGTGTGTGTTGCCAAGCACATTAGCCTGGGGGTTGTTCTTGTCCTAGATTTGATTTCCATTACGGGTCTGGCGATTTGTTTTTTTTTTTTTTTTTTTTTTAAATCTCTCTTCTTCTTTTTCTTTAGTAAGAAGAAAGAAGAGAGAAAAAAAAAGAAAAGAAACGAAAAGAAAAAGGTGAGTCGTCCTCTCCGTATCCACTCGTGCCAGTTGCTCCGCTACGTCCTTGGCACGTTGGGTGCATCGTTGGCCACTCCCCCCGCGTGGCGGTGGTGCTTGTCCTTCTTGTCCTTTCGCTTCTTGTCTTCGTCCTTGTCCTTCTTGATGGCAGCTTCGGCGACGAGTTGTTCAAAGACGAGGTGTTCGCCTTCTTCTTCGGCGGAGCGCTGGGCCTATTCGTGGAGTTAGATTGGGAAATATATAGCAACAACATGATAATGATAATTGGGAAGAGGCAGTAGAGGGATGCTTCGTAGCAATGTCCGATTCCTTCAAAGACAAAGGTGGTTCATACCTTGGAGAAAATATCACCAATGAGGACGAGCGCCTGAGCACGCTCCAGTCTCTTTTGCAGAGAAACCTTCTTGTCGTACAAGACGGCATCACACACTTCGCGCAAGACGCTCTGGATCTCGAATTTGCTTCCGCGCCATGCCGCCGTGAGGATCTTGCCCGTGACGCGACGCTCGTACTCGACGCGCTTCTCGTCCGTCCAGTCTTCGCCGCCCTTGGCTTCCATCTTGGCCATGTCCTCGACCGTCTGTTGCGCGTCGAGGGCACTGCTAATGGTGTTCCAGGTATCCTTGACGAGGGTGCCCTTGTCCTTGAGACGGCTGAAGAACCCGCCGATGCCGAGGAACTTTTGACTCCGTAATAGGCCCGAGGCTTTGGAGACGTAGGTCTGGCCGATGGCGTGGAGGATGTCGAGTCCAAACGACTCCATCTTGAGGTTTTCGACCTCGAGGCGCATCTTTTCCTGAAAGGCCCTCGTGACGTCGGCGCCCTTGTCCGTCTCGGTCCAGACGCTCACGCGGTCGAGGAGCTTCTGCGATAGTGTTTCGACTCGTTCTTTGCGAATGCGCGATCGCTCGGCCTCGTACGCGGCGAGCTGCTCCCGCTGTTCTTTCGTCAGACCGCCCTTTTTCTTTTCCTTTTGCCGGAGTTCGTCTTCGGTGGTGGTTGCGTGGACGGCATCCTCGTGGGCTTTGTCGGCGAGGGCAGGTCGTAAGGGGATTTGCATTCGGTTGCGAGAGCTGGCGGATGGGGCCGGCGAGGCGGCGCCGGACCGGGGAGACAGGGTTGGTCCGGATGAAGCTGCTGCGGCAGTATCGTGAGTGGCGGCGGCGGCGGCGGTGGTGGTAGTGGTGGTAGTGGTGGTGGCGGTCGTGCTGGCTGAGGCCGGAGCCGCAGTCCTGTCCTCTTCGACGACGACGGCCGGGATGGTCGGAGAGCCTGTCGGAGAGGCGGATGATGTTCCGCGCTGAGAGGGGGCAGCATCGGCGGCGCGCGCCTCCTTGGTGCTGTGCGTCTTGGCGTCCTTAAGGCCAGGTACTTTGGAGTCGTCAATCTCTGCTGAAGCCGCCGATTCGTCGTCTTCGCCGCCCTCGGCCATGGTGATGTCCATGGTCGCGGTCAGGTCCTTCATAAGGCTGATCTCTCCAATCCAGTCGAGAAATGCCTCGCCTCCGAATATGGATGTGAAGAACTCGGCGGGGTCGGCGAAGCCTTCCTGGGGCTTCGCGTGGTCCTTGCCGAACTTGTCATATGCTTTGCGGAGGTCGGTATCGGAGAGGACTTGGTAGGCTTCGCCGATGGCTTGAAATTTTTCGTGGGCGGTAGGATCATTGGGATTCTTGTCTGTGAGAGATGATCTGGTTAGTGGCATGTAGATGCCGACGGTTGGGCAGCAAGAATGAAACAAGAAAGGGATCGTGGGCGAGAGCAGCGCACCTGGGTGATGGAGGATGGCCATCTTGCGATACGCCTTTTTGATCTCGAGCTCGGTAGCGGTGGGCTGCACCCCCAGGGCATCGTAGTATGCGGTGTCGACGACCATGATGGGCGAGCCGTCTAGGTTTGCCAAGGTGGATGGAGGAGGGTTTGGGAGGAAAAGGATGGATGTCGAGAGTTCGCGCGCACGACGACGGAGTTGGTGATAGAAAAGAAATGTTTACCGGTCGACTGGTCGCAGGCGCAGGCGCAGGAGCAGGGAATGGGGCTCGGGAGTCGGAGTCGGGCGTCGGGAGCATGAGGATGTTGAAGGGGGAGGGGGAAGGGGCATGACAACAGATAAGATGAGCACACATGCATGAAGATTGAGATGGTATCTGAGGCTGTGCAGTGTGCAGAGCCGTGGTGCGCAGTTGCTGTGGTGTGCAGCGCTGTGGTGTGATGTGTGATGGTGTGGGTGCAGCAGTGGCGCAGCAGTGGCGCGGCGGCGGAGTCGGCCCTTGTGTGGTGTATTGCGTGTAATGCAGTGCAGAACAGGAGCCCAGTGCCCCGCTGCTGTGCCACCAGACGCGTGGTGGTGCTGTGGTGGTGCTGTGGTGGTGCTGTGCCACGATGCCGGCCCGGTGCTCCGGGTGGTGGCGACGCTGGTGAGTCAGCGTTCAACAGTTGCGGAGGGCTGGCCGCTGCACTAGATGACGGCTGGTGCCAGTTTGAGCAATGCACAGCACGTGGTTCTTTTTGGGGTGAATTCAGACAGATCCATTGCTTGTTAAATGTTTTGGTGTTTTTGAGATGCCGCGACGCATCCGATGCTATGCTCAAGTCGGTACGCAACCATCGAATGCGAAAGAAGATGATGGGCTAGCTGGCCTCGGAAAACGCAGCCAGCCAGACCTGAGAAAAAAAAAAGGCTTGGACATCACATGCAGCCTTGCTGGATTCCGAGATGCTGGATGCTGGGCAGCCTGGGCCCCTGGCCATTCACATCAAGAATCGTGCAACATGCGGTTGAATGCTGCGAGGATGGCTTCTTGTTCTTTTTGCTGTGGCTTTTTTCTTTACGTTTCATCTTGCCCCCTCTTCTCCCTTTTTTTTGCCATTTTGTTTTTCTAAAAACCCATAGCTTCCCCCGTCCCCCGCATCACCTGTGCCGAGGAGCCAATCGGGGGGAGGGGGCGGCACATGGTTATCTGGTCTCTTGCTCCAACAAGCACAGATCGCTTTGGTCTCGGCGAAGAAGAAAACAAATAGAAGAGGAAAAAAAAAAAAAAAGGGTTTAAAGCGCTAGAGGAAACACTCCGGACCCCCTTGCGTGCGGGATAAGCTTAAATCGAACCTAGATGGACGGATGATGGGCTGGACTGCTTCTTCCAACGACGCCGCGAGTCTTGGCCTGCTGCAGTGGCACCGTCACATGGTCCCCAAGTCGTCCATGCGTACCAAGTCAGTATATCGAATTCAGTACCTAGATGGATATACAAATTCAAGCACCATACTAGTACTGTTGAGAGCTGTTGGTGGACGGTTGGACTGAGCGTGAGCGGGCTGGCGTGGCTTGTTGGCGCTTCGTTCATTGGATTGCTGGCCGCGGAGAGTCGTGGGTAGCTGAGAGCGCTCAATGTTCATGTTTGAAGCTTAATTTTCTTAAATAATCCCCCGGGTCGCGGTCGCTTTCATCGGGGTGCCGCAAGAGCTTGGTCTTTTGCTTCATCCAGCTCGCCCATCATCTGCCAGCTGCCAGCTGCCGTCTGCCGTCTGCCGTCTGCCATTTGCTGAGTCGGACCGACGTCGTCATGTCGAGCGTCTCCTCCCTTTTCTCGGCTGCCACATGGGCAGCGTCGTCGGCCGCGCCTTCCGCCGTTGCTTCCGCCGCTCCTTCCGCTGCACCCGTGCATGAGCAGGGGGGGATCATTGATGGTCTGAACCCGACCAAATACGACCCTACCAATCCCATCATCTTGTTCATCATACAAGTGCGTGTCTTGTCTTTGCCATCTGCCGTCTTCCATCTGCCATCCTCAACCCTCAACCCTCATCCCAGATTCCCAGTAGCCAAGGACGCTTCGCTGACGCTTCCCCAGGCTTCACTCATCATCATAGTATGTCACCTTCTACACTGGCCGCTGGCCATGATCCGCCAGCCTCGCGTCATCGCCGAAGTCATTGGCGGCATCATTCTCGGTCCCTCTGTCCTGGGACGCATCCCCGGTTTCCAGGCCGCCATCTTCCCTGATGCCTCGATTCCCAACCTGAACAACGTCGCCAATCTTGGTCTGATCCTGTACCTGTTCCTCATCGGTCTCGAGACCGACGTCCGCTTCCTTGTCAGCAACTGGCGCATTGCAACCTCTGTCGCTGTTGCAGGTTTAGCCCTTCCCTTTGGCATAGGCTGTGCTTTGGCCTATGGTGTATATCATGCATTCCACAACGAGGAAGGCCTGAAGCCCATAGACTTCAGTATCTACATGCTCTTTATTGGCATTGCAGTTGCCATCACTGTGAGTCGCCAAACCTCATCCCAGTTAGGCCAAGGTCAAAAGCAGCAACAACAATTGTGCAAAGCAGTCACTGACCGGTCGACAGGCGTTTCCCGTTTTATGCCGTATCCTGACGGAACTCAAGCTTCTCGATACCAGCGTGGGCGTGGTGACTCTATCAGCCGGAGTCGCCAACGATGTAGTCGGTAAGTTTCTTTGTTCCATAACCGTCTTTCTCAGCCTCATCATGTTGCAATCTTGTAGTTGACTAATATCGAGACAGGATGGATTCTGCTGGCTCTCTGCGTCGCTCTTGTCAATGCGGGCACGGGATTAAATGCTCTTTGGATTCTGCTGTCCTCAGTTGGATTCATCCTGGTACTGTTGCTTGCTGTCAAGCCTGCATTGTACTGGATATTGCGCCGCAAAGGGAGCATTGAGAACGGTCCGTCGCAGAGTGTCATCTCTTTCATCCTTCTCATCGCTCTCGCTGCGTCCTTCTTTACCGGCATCATTGGAATTCACCCAATTTTTGGTTCCTTCATGGCCGGTCTCATCATTCCCCGTGACCATCGCTTCAACATTCACGTAACCGAGAAACTAGAGGACTTGATTGGCGCCCTATTCTTGCCACTCTACTTCACTCTCTCTGGTCTGAAAACCAATCTTGGTCTGCTCGACACCGGCACCGCTTGGGGATACGTTTTTGCCGTTACCTTTGCAGCTTTCTTTTCCAAGATTATCGGTGCCTCCTTTGCCGCGCGGTTCAGCGGAATGGTTTGGCGAGAATCACTCACCATTGGTGTGCTCATGAGCTGCAAAGGTCTTGTCGAGCTCATTGTTTTAGTAAGATGAACCCGAAGCAGGTGCCCATATCGCCACACCCCTAAATGAAATAAAAAAAAAGAGAATGAAAAAAAAAAAAAAAAAAAAAAAAACTAAATTCGCAAATCACAGAATATTGGTCTACAGGCCAAGATTCTAAGCACCCGAACGTTCACCGTATTCGTCGTCATGGCTCTTTTGACCACGTTTACCACCACACCTATCGTGACACTACTATATCCGCCATGGTACCAAAAGAAGATCGCGGCGTGGAAACGTGGAGAGATCGACTGGGAAACCGGAGCTCTTATTTCTCCTCCATCCACCTCCCGTGACTCGAAAGGAGCCCATCAAGCCTTGGAGAGAGTGAACCGCCTGCTGGTCCACCTCAGACTGGACAACATGCCTTCTCTCCTCCAGCTGCTGTCCATGTTTGGCGATTCTTCTCCATCGCAGTCTGGTTCTGCTGCCACCGCAGCGGCAAAGGGCACATCTGATGAGATTGCTGACGGTCCCATCACCAACCAGTCCCGCTACAAGGCGGTATGGGCCCACGGTATTCGATTATTGCAACTCACAGACCGCGACTCTTCTGTCATGACTGTCGCGCAGGCGGATGACTATACGCGTCACGACCCGGTCGTGAATACCTTCCGAACGGTCGGGCGGCTCCACAACCTGGCAGCATCCGGCGAGGTGGCCATCATGCCCGAAACTCGATACGCCGAAGCTTTGGCCATGAAGTCTACCAAGATGTCGTCTGATCTTGTGCTCGTTCCCTGGACCGAAACAGGGGACATGGGGGATGCTCAGATTCTCTCATCCACAAGCGTCGACGACAAGATTGGTTCCTCCTACGGAACATTTGTCAAATCTGTTCTCGACTCGGCCGATCTCAACGTCGCAGTCTTCTTCTCGCGCACATGTTCCACATCGGACAGCAAAGGCAAGAGCAATGACTTTGCTAAGCTTATGCGCGCAGATTCGATCAGCGCTGTTCAGGAAGATGTTCCTATTGCCCCATTACCCAACAAACCCTATCATATCTTCTTAGTGTACTTTGGCGATGAAGACGACAGGCTGGCCCTTCGTCTTGTCTTGCAGCTATGTGAGACGTCCAAGGCTACCGCAACCATTCTCCGGGTGCAACGGGCATCAGATACCGAGGCGTCTTGTTCTTCCGTCGCCGGGAACGACTTTTTCAATAGAGCTTCTGCTCAAGTATCGGAGAGCATGAGATCGCGCGTCAAGTTTGAAACTGCCACTGGACGCTTGACCGTCGAGGATCTGTTGCAACGTGCTACATCAGAAACCAATTCCAATGCCCCGGAAAACACGGATGGGCCCCAATTGGTGGTTGTTGGTCGTCGGGATGGCGCTGCTCAGGATGAGGGTAAACTGACATTCAAGTCGAGAGACGAACTGCGCACATGTTTGGGTAGCTTAGCCGGCAACTTCGTTGCTGGTGGTGTGCGGGCTGATTTGTTGGTAGTGCAGGCCAAGACCATTGGCCAAGTGGCGAGCCAAGTCTCATGACGAATGTATATCCTCTTGAAATTTTTTGTTCGAGCGTTAGTTTGTTTGGCGACCCGTTAATACCGTGCCCAGCATGATAGGTTGGCAAGGTTTCAAATTTAGAAGCGGTTTTTCGTGTGATGTACCTTGTTCAAAGTGGGCGTGTTTTCTATATACATTGCCATCACCCCTGGTCCCCAAGCCATGATATCATCGCGCCATGGTCCTAAGGACTCAAAATATCCACCGTCTATCAAGTCTTAAAAAAATGATAGAAAGAAAAAAAAAGCACTTCCCGATAACACGGCCATGACGCCAATAAGATATAAGATTCCTAAAACATGACGTCTTCCCTAATTCGTTTCCATATCATTTACAATGGCGATCAAAGACGCGAACGCGTTAAACTGTTGAAAAGATTACCAAATTTCTCTTCTTTCCTCTTTCAGAATCCGCCTTCGTCTTGTCTAAATTGCTTTAAGCACTCTTCGACGGCTCCTGCTCCTGCTCAGTCGGATATGCTTGGACGGCACTCGGACCATGTGCCTGGTATGTGACGGCATAATCATCCTCGCCACACAGTTCTTCGAGGGTCTTGCGCTTGGTCTCGGGAATGAGCAACGTAGTTAAGCATCCCAGCAGCATGAAGAGAGCATAAATCTCCAAGACATGGTCCATCCAGGGGTTGGGGTTTGTCTTGGTGGCGCCTCGGGTGCGTAGGGTAGAAATAGCACCCTGACCAATGATGGAACCAATCTTGCCCGAGGCGGCGGATATGCCGTGCGAGGTTGAACGATATCGGGTTGGGAAGACTTCGCCGGGAACGATAAAAGTGGTGGTATTGGGACCTAAATGGTGGGGTTCCACGTGTGAGAAGCTTGGACACAAAGGGAGCACCAAGTTGTTCGGGCGAGAAGGGGTTTTCTTGTCCCCCATTTCATGTGTGCTGGACGTTGTGTGTTTATCACTTACCGAAATTGAAGAAGAACTGGGCAAGGACGTAAATGGCTAGCAAGCCATTCTTATCAATATGGTTGTAGGCGAAGCCCATGACAATGAAGAGAATAGTCAGGATGATGAAGCCTCCCATCTGAATAGTCTTGCGACCGAGGGTGTCAATTGTGGCGACTGATACCCAGTAGCCGGGAACGGCACCGGCCAAGACGATAATCAAGTTGCCCACGGCAGTGTTGTACAAAAGCTGGTAGACGCTAGTGAGGGACTTGGCATCTGTGGTGTAGCCAATAGCTTCAAGAATGACGGCGTTGTTTAACGAGAGTCCGTAGAAGGCTACATCAAGAACAAACCATGATCCGGCCGTGCCAAGGAGGAGACCAAAGTTTTTGGGCCGCGAGTAGTGTTTGCAAAAATCCTTCCACGAGGCTTTGGGAACTTGGAGAGCCCCCTTGCCAGATTGAGCAGGCGCAGCTGTGGCGCGATCCGTGGAGCTGGAGTCAGTTTCGTGCTTCCCGCTGATATAAGCCTTCACATCGTCCTGGGCTTTCTCGACATCGCGGCCTACATCAAACGTATACCGCGGCGTTTCAGGTATGGTCAAACGGACTGTTGAATGGAAAAGTCAGTCGGTTGATGATGGATCGCGGCATTTCACAGGCTCTTGCCAATGAATGAATGGACTGACAGTAGAGCGCAATACACGCCGGCACGGCGCCGAAACCAATCAAGATACGCCACATCTTGTCTACGGCAACTTGACAGTCGCCGAGGCACTTTGAAGCATCCTTGGCCTCAGAGAGCGAGCCCTTGAAGCCGAGGGTAATGAAGAGCATGACCAAGGCAGCACAGAGCTGGCCCATACCCTGCATGGCAAAGACAGAGGCCATCATGGCACCTCTCCATCGAGTAGTAGCAAATCTTGAGGACGAGAAAGTTAATTCTGCACAAGTAATGGGGAGATGGGCTTTGCATGATGCTGCTGCTGTTGTTCAAACTCACTCGGATGTAATGATGGAAGAGAGAGGGTAATCACCACCAATACCGACGCCCATGATGACACGCCAGAAGATGATAAGGCCGATGATATCGCAAGCAGGAGAGCCACTGGTGAGTGACTGACCAACAGTAGCAAAGATGATGACGATGAGTTCCAGACCGTACATCTTCTTGCGGCCGACAAGATCTGCCAGGAAACCGAAGCCGAGCTGGCCTACGACAGTACCGGCCGAGGTTGCCAACTTGATGGCATTGTCTGAGCTGGTGGGCATCTTACCCACGCCGGGGTAATAGACGATTCCCAGCATGACTGTCAAGAGTGAGGCCGTGAAAATATCGTACGAATCGGTGAAGAAGCCGACACCAGCGACAACACAGGCACGAACATGGTACCAGCCGAATGGAGCCTTGTCGACCTCAGCAAGAGCCAAGCGCCGACGCTCATTGAGGTCAGAAATATGCAAGAAGTCGTTGTGAAAGTTGTGATAGGCGCTGTTTCCTCCAGATGTCTGGGAGACAGCCCCCGCTGGTTGGGCAATATTGTTTCCGGCCATGGCGCTCTCCTGGTTTTCTCCAAGGAACTACTTGACCCTAAGAGAACGGAAGGACGACTGAGAGTGAGCAACGGTTAGTCGAGAAACGTAAAAAAAAAAAAAAAAAAAAAAAAAATTAAGTGGGAGTCGGACGTTCGGCAGCAGATCCTTATATTACATCGTGTTCTTGTCGTAGTTTGGCCGACGAAGGTTAATTAATCACTGTGGAGGGACGAGATGGAGGCCGTTGCTAGATATCCACCTCGCCCCGTCTGAAAGGGGGGGTGTATGCTCGGTAGAGAAAAGTGAAATGACATGGTTCTAATGTCAATTTGCGGCGACACACCCTTCGCCCAGTGCGGTAATCAGAACCACGACCACGATGCAGTCATGGATTATTGAGAAAAGATGCCTTGTGTCTGGTGGCATAGACAATCGCGCGAGGGTTATCGAAATCGGCTTCGGTATCCATGGTATGTCTTTGAAATGTGCCCAATGAGAGAAGGGGACTGCAGCACGTTTGCGCCATGTTGCTGATCGGTTGCTGAGAAGATCGAGTGAAGGACCTATTTCGGTGAATCGCAGACGCCGTCTCGTGCATGCATGATGGCATGGACCCATGTGCATTCATCAGAGGGGGGGGGGGTTTCGATGCAGGGTGTTTTTTTTTGTATTTTTGATTCAGTTGGTTCGTCGGAGAGACACGGCTGGGGGAAGTTGGTACATTGCCTGTCATGGGCGTTTGAGACGGGACGAATTCTAAACATTTTTGGCATTTGATGTTGAGGGCAAGACGTTTCGGAGTTTATCTACGGCCCACTGAACTTTGAAGCTAGTGAAGCTCATGAAATGCCCGATTTGGCGACCGAGGACTCAGGAGCGCGCTGGTGATTCCGCCTTTCCGGTGGAGAAGACTAACAAGTTTCCATGAAGAAGTGGTTTCTAGAGGTTTGAATCGGATGCACTCATCTCGTTAGCGACGGGATACAAAGCCCAATACGCCCGGATAATGGGACATGTGAGGTCAAAAAAAAAATAAAAAAAATGGCAGAAGACAGGATATCACGGTAGCAAGACGGTGGCTGTGCACACTGCAGGCATGTAAGGCAGCAGCGGCAGTGACATGAGGCTGCCTGCCGGTTTCTCCATCAAAGAAGGGGACGGAACCAGACAGACGTTCTACAAGGGACATCGGGAAGGAACATCTGACCTCTCGGTCGCTCTTTCCAGTCTGCCATTAGCGCAATGCACGTCAGCTGCGCTGCCACTGTGCAATGAGTTGGTGGTTGTCGGCGAGCGTCAGGGCTTGTCATGACTGTGGCGGTCGTGTGGCGAGTCTGGCGACCGTGATTTGCGCCATGCGCCTCACACCATCCACACACACAATTCCACAACCTTGACACCACAATCCATCGCTCGAATGTAACATTGTGATGACATCCAACGCAATGTCCATTTCACGTTGAATCTCCATTCCACGTCGTCTCCACTCGTGCCGGCAAGTCCCGTGTTTACCATCGGCTTGCCTGTGGGTTCGCACCCTCCCAATTTTATTTTAGGGGTTCCGCTAGCTAATAACGCGCCCCGTCCAATAGACTTGGGCGTAGATAAACTACTTGGACCTAGTTTACTTCGCCGTCTGACATCTGACATGGTTGAAACCTCCAACAAGTCACGAATCCTCTGTCCAACCTTCATGAGCGCACAAGCCTCACGATCCCGGTACGTTGCCATTCCCGTTTTCTTTCTTTCTTTCTTTCTTTCTTTCTTTCTTTCTTTCTTTTTCTTTTTACCAGCAGCTTCAATGACAATCTTGGGCAACTAATTTTACATTTTCGTCTTCTCTTTTGCTTCCATCTCGTTGTTGCGCGCAAGTAAAGATGTCAGTGACCATGGCCGTCCGAGCGCAGGCGAAGCCAGAAAATTCATCACCTTCATCCGCCAACGAGCACGGCCGTGACGGTAATGAAGGCATTCCGTCTTTGATATTTGCCGTGCTCACGAGCGACCTCGAGAAGCAAGATGCCATGAGGTTGGTCACCGACAGCATCGCGCAACAACGCCAGGTTGCTTCTTTCTCCGTCATCGCTCACCCGGCCTGTCTCACGGGCTTGGTTGCAGGCTGCGCCTCGATATACCGTCTCAATGCACAGCGCGACTTTGGCACGGCTCTCATCATGATGTGCGGTCTTGTCCTCGCATATCTCGCTGCGGTTCGACTCCTGACGGCCAACTACATACGGTTAGCAGAGGGCCTCAAGTGGAAACAATGGATCACCCGTCCTGATGGAAACGACGACTATGTCCTGGCCGCTCGATTTGGCGACGAAATCATTGCCACGCTGGTGTTGCGAATCGTGACATCTGCAGACCCAACCTCAAGCAAAGGAACGAGGTCGTCCTTAGTCAGGAAGGGCGGGAGCGGTGTCATTCGTGCTTGGACAACGCTGTATAGATATCGCGACAAGGGCATTGGCGGCGACATGCTGCGTCTCGCTGTCTTTACGACTCGAAGCAAATGTGGTCATGACGCGCCCGTGACTTTTGACCCCGAACATGCCAACAGCGCACGGCCTCTTCATGACATGTTCAACAGGCCCTTTGTGAGACGAGAAGAGCGAGCTCTGTTGGCATTAGAGCATGCCATTGCTGCTTGTGATCGGGGAGAAAGCTGCTTTCAGACGAAGTGAGAGTGCCTATAGATGAGTTGGGTCGATCTACGTACGGCTTGAGCGGGAGGGCTTTTTGCCCGCGCCCCATTTTTCCCTCGTTTTCCCTCTCTACACATGAATACAGAGCCTTTTCGAAAGATCCAACGAGTTTTTTTTTTTTTGGGGGGGGGGGGGGGGGGGATTTTGACCACTTGTTTCCTTTTTTTTTTTGCCCTCATCAATCATGGACGATGCGTTTGTGAATTACGTTCCGAATATGATACCCTCCCACACACGCAGAAATTCCTTTTTTTTTGGCCTGCCTTCTGCGGGCATTCACCATAAATCAAAGCCGTCGAAAGTAAAAAGTCAAAACCAGGGAAGTATACATCATGATCAACGCCATGGAGAACTACAATTTCTCCCGCTACAGCTCAAATCTCTCTCCGTGCTTGGCACCATCTCCACGCCCGCCCGTTGCTTCAAAGACATACAATTCTCGCGGCCTGCCGCTCGCATCACAGCTCGCAAATCTCCAGCGCGATCCATGCCACATGCCCACCAAGTTGACCATTGCCCAGCGAACCGGCTCCGGCATCCTGGGCCACTTGCTCCACAGGCCCCCTTCGAATGTTCTGTCCGTGTTGAGCAAGAAAAATGGCAGCACATCGCCGTAGCCGGCTTTGGTGACGGTATTCTTACCCCAGGCCTTGAGCATGTCGGCTGCACGGCCGCCGGTGAGAGACTCACGGGCGGGGACATTGGGGTGCGAGGCGAGGGCGCTCATGACGTCTATCTCGTGGTGGAGGTGGTGCTCGAGTGGTTCGCGGAAGGAGTCCATGATGGCAAGGAGGGTTGTGGGAGAGAGGCCGGTGGTGGAATTGTGTGTTGTGAGATGCGTTTTGAAGGCCTCGAGGCCGGGAAGAAATGATTCTGAGGACCATTAGCTTTTTCGGACTCCGCAATCTCCTCCTGGAAGCATATTTTTGTTCTTTCGCAAATGTGAAAGGGGGACAGTTGTATTGAAGAGCACATCAACTGAGAGCAAGCAACACAGAGGCATGTCAAACTCGTCATGTCAGCAAAGGGGGAAAAGATAAAAAAGGGTAAAACCCACCATGCTCAGCCTTCATATCTTTCCAAATCACGTCGTCCCTCAACACGCCCTCCATGTCCGGAAACAGCTTCCCCTCCTCATCGTCATGATGCGACACCAAGAACTTGTGCCACGTCAAGGCGTAGCCGATAAAGTCGTCTACATCGTCGGTCTGCACCAGCGGTGCCTGCACGTAGATGGAGTTGAAGCCGCGGATGAGGGCATTGTGCAGGAGAGCCATGTGGGTTGCTGCGGTGGTGAGGAGGTCATCCTATGGGAGTCAGCCTACTTGGTCTGTATTATGGTGATTTTCTTTTTGTTTCGTCATGTGCGTGCGTGCGTGTGTGCCATGTGGTTTGTATTCATGTGTGCGGACGGAATATCCACAACGGACCAAGGATACACACACGGACACAGGCACGCATATCTATATATACATATATATATATATATATATACCTAGGTACGTATAGGCATATTCAGTCAGTCTACTCACCTTTTTCGTCCTCCCATACGGCGTCCCGACCACCTTGACCGGAGAATCCGCCCACGGCGCGCTCGGCACGGCCCGGGACTGGAAATACGGCGACCGGCGACGAAAGAGGCTGGCTGTGAGGAGGACGGACGTGAGGGATGCTATGAACCCGGCGGACCACATGTTTGTTGTTTTCGATATAATTTAAGGGCCTTATATATACATATATATATATACAAATATATATATATATATGCTTAGGGGAGAGAATTTGGGCGGGTGCGGCTGCTCAGCTGCGTGGCGGGGGAAAACGCATGCGTGAGGGAAGGGGTATGAGGCACAAGAATATGGGAGCGTATCCCCACGGATCACCTGCTGGTGGAATGAATGCGTAAAAAGGAAGTAAAAGGGACGAAACGAAAAAGAAGGAGACGGCATCGGCATCCAAGACCCGAGTTGTCAGGCCATGTTGAACGAAATGGAACACTGAAGGCCTGTGATTGGGCGCTTTCCGCGTGTGCACAGCACCAAGGCACTGTGCTCAGTTGCGATTGTACATGTACCCACGCGCAACGCTGACAGCAGGTTCAGGAGTACGTACCTACATAGGTTGTACGACTCGAGGTACGTCCCTCGAGTCGTACACACGGAGTAATCAGATGATTTGTAAACAGCATCGGGGATGACCTATAACCTCACTAACAATAATTACAGGTAATTTTGAACGTTTTATTTATACCTAGGATGTAAATTCTAGTATAAAACGTGTCGGGTTTTAAACCATATATACTTCCCAGCTGGATCCTAAAATAGAACAATAGGTGTAGATAATGGCAAATATTCTGCTAGATTTTTTTTCCCAGAGTAAAAAGATATATAAATATATATATATATAGCAGGATCACCTATACTATACTGTAATAATGAGGACAGGTAATAGCAAACATTCTGCATACAGTTTGCATATAAAAAGTTGTCAACATCCTTATAACCTGCTGCAACTGTAAACAACAAGTGCAAGTGACCCAAACATTCTGTCTGCCCAACAGGTTTAGTGCAGAAAGGGTCGGAACAACCGGCATCCCACTGCGAAAAAGGACAACTACTTCTCAACTCGAAATATAATCGACGGTGCTATGTACATGTAGTATACTACCCCAGTGGTATTTCCAACCATGTTGTTTTTCAAATCTAGCGGCTCTATCGTACACAAAACCCTTCTCTTCTTCTTCTTCTTCTTCTTCTTATTCGTCTGGTTTGTATTGCTTCCGCGAATAGTCATACTATCTCCGATGCATACCACCAGCATGTCAAAAAAGAAGAGGTGACATAAAATATAGAAGATGACAAGAAAAGTAACATAAAAAAAAAAGAAAAGAAAACGCGTGAGGGAAAGAGAAAACGCTCGTACCCACCAGATAGGATAACGAACCAGTTATACAATTTATGCGAGAGCGCTGCAGGAAAATGTCAAAAAGGAATAAAGAGGAAAATGTGTATATATATCAAAGACAGAAGAAAAAGAAAAAAGAAAAGTTGCTCATGCAAAAGCTCCCACTAGAGCCATCAACAGCGCCCCGCTCACCACGCACATGTACGCTTGAAGTCTCTTCGTGCCCCTGAGCACACGGTAGCTCTTTTCCGTCAGAAAATCCTCCGCCAAAAGCTGCACGAGACCCGCGTAGAGCAGCAGACCCGACGAAATGGCATTCATGAAGCCCACCACCAACAGGCCACCCATCGACGTCGGGTCGTACATCTTGTGCACGGCGAGCCCAATGGCCTGGCCGAGGGGCGTGGTGAGGCCATAGGCGAGGACCATGAGCCACGGCCGGATCGAGTTCTTGGGGAATTGAATGGCCGCGATGCGGCTCCCCAGCGCGAGACCCTCGAAGGACTGGTGGAAGCTGATGGCGACGAGAAAGACGACGAAGGCAGGGCCTGTGGCGACAGAAATGGCCATGCCGATGAAGACGCTGTGAAACAGGATGCCCGCTTCGAGTAAAACACACTGTAAGAGCTGTCGCCTCACCTGGTCGGGCGCTTTGGGCAGCATCGTGGGGTCCGATACATCCGCGCGGCCATCTGGTTTCGCCAACGACGCATATACCTCGTCACGGTTGTTGGTGACGCTACCCACCGGAGCGGGGTCCAACTCCTCCATGTCGATGTCGAGATCCGAGTTCGCGTCCGCGTCCGCATCTGCATCATTGTAGCCATTCTCACTGGACTTGCGCTTCTGTGTCGCCATTATCGGCGTCGATTCCGGCAAGGGCGACACGCCCGCAACAAGACCCTGAGAGGCCTCCGCATCGTGATCATCAGGAGAAAAACTGCCGAGTCGATGACTTCTGTTTCGCCGCCCCGACATTCCGGATTGGTCATGCAGAGGGACGGTCTGAAAGTCGCCGTCTCCGTCGCTGTCCGCTTGATCAAAGAAATCATGTGCGTGGGAATGCGAGTGTCCGGCGCCCCGCGCCGTCAAGTACGATTCGACGCCCACCACCATGATGGCCGATACCATGGCGACAAGACCAGGCAGCGGCGTATATCCTTCGCTGAAAAAGTAGGGCAGACACGGGTCCGTCAGAGTTTCGAACGCCATGGGTAGTAGATGAACAAAGGCCGTTGCGAGAAGCACTCCCGTTCCAATGTGCTGGCTGAAGAAGATGATGTTCTTTTGTCGTTTGCCCGTCGTGGCCCGTCGAAATATCAATGGAAATCCACATGCTAGATGCAGAACGAACTTGTCAGCGAGCGTGTAGGGGGGAAAGGTAACAGTTGTCAAGCAGCAGCCACTCGGCCATGACGATGATAGAAACCAAAAAAAAAAAAAAAAAAACAAAAAAAAAGAGAGAGAGAGAGAGAGAGAGAGAGAGAGAGAGAGAGAGAGAGAGAGAGAA
>AFRA01000231.1:0-39515 GCA_000223055.1 Claviceps fusiformis PRL 1980
AATAAATTCTAAGCCTTTTATAAAACTATATTTTAAGGGTACTATAAATAGCCTAGAATAATATTATATTATATACTACTTAATGCTTCTTTATTATTTATATATAGGGTAGCCTAGAGATTTATGCCTTAAATACCTAAAGGATAGCCTTACTAATAACTATTATTATAAGCTTAGTTTATATAAAACTAGCTTACTAGACTTTATAGTTAAGTAAAGTAAGTAGTATTATATTTATAAGCTTATAGAAAATTAATATTATTCTTATATTTATAGTAAACTTAGTAGTTTTAAAAAAGAATAAGGACTTTTTCTCTTTATTAAGTAAATTAGCTAACTTTAAGGATTTATTTTATTATAAAAACACTAATACTCTTTCTTCTTACTAGGGGTAGGCTAATTACTATATTTAACTATAATAAAACTTTAATAATAGCTTATTAAACCTACCTTAAGCGCTACTTTATAATATACCTTAGGACTAGCTATTAAAAATATAAAAATAAATTATAAACCTTATAAATAAGGGCTAAATTAAAGCTTTTTTCTTTTTAGTAATTATATTAATACTTTTAGTTAAGAAAGTAAGTAAAGCTTAGTATTTTTATATAAACTATAAGGTATTAAATAAAATTATAAATTAAGACTAATATTTATTACTATTTATTAAAGAGACTTTGTAATCCTTAGTAGGCACTTAATAGTTTACTAAATTAAATATCTATACTACTTTTTATTACTTATATATTATATAAAGGGATAAGGCTTTTATAGCTTTTTATATATATTTTAGCTTTTTTAAATAGCTTATTTACTTTTTTAGCTTAGCTAAAGCACTTATAATATTTTAATATTATATTAATAGTGCTTTAGGGAATATATTAGGGGTTTATATAATAGCTTATTTTAATAATATTCTTATTTATACTAATAATATATATAAGGAGTATATATAGTATACTAAAGAGATCCTTTCCTACCTTTAATAAGCTAGCCTATATTTTAACCTTAGTAAGTATACCTTTAGCATACCTAAGGTTAAGTACCTAGGGTTTATAGTATAAGCTAGCTATATAATATAACTAAACTTAGCTAAAGTAGCTATTATTTATAAATAGAAGGCACTAATATAGCTATAGGGCATATATAGCTTCTTAGGCTTTATAAACTTTTATTTGAAATTTATAGCTAACTTTTTAAACCTTATTAAACCCTTACTTAACCTTATTACAAAAGGTACCCTATTTATTTAGTCCTTAGCTTACTAAATAGCCTTTTAGTGCCTTAAAAATATATTTTTTTTAGCTTTAATTTTAGCTTAATAGAACCCTACCTTAAATATAGTAGTAAAGGCTAATATATTAAAGGAGGCTATTAAGGATTGCTTTTTATAGTATAATATAGTAAGTATACTATAACCTATTACCTATTACTCTACTTAGCTTATAGCCTCTTAATAAAACTATATAATTTATAATAAGAAGCTACTTAGTATTATTTTATACCTTAAGGTATAGTTTACTAAGCTTTATAATATCTTTAAGCTATTTATAATCCTTATTAATTATAAAAACTTAAAATACTTTATAAGCCCTTAGAAAATATTAAAATATTAAGTATATTAAGTAAAGACCCTCTCTCTCTTTAATTTTTACCTTTACTACTAACTAAGCTCTTAAGTAGCTTACCTTAATACACTATCTTACTATAAGTAGAATAAATTAAGGGCCCTTATATTAGCCTAGCTATTACTATACTTAATATTAATTATATACCTATTATAGCTATCCTATACTCCTTTAACCTTATTACTAAAGTAAAACTAGCCCTTAATTAGTAATATAATAGTTAACCTATAAGGCTATAACTTCTTTATAAATAACTATTTTTAAAATCTTTAAAATTAAGATATATAAGCTAATTTTATATATTACCTAAAGATTATAATAGTATAATTAAAGGCTTAGAGATTTTCTACTAAAGTAGCTATATATTAGTAGGTTAAAAACTATATAATTAATACTTATAAAGCTTTACTATTTTATAGCTACCTTTAGGCACTATAGTATAAGCCCTTAACTACTATACTAATTTAATAAACCTATAACTTACCTTTATTAAGCTACTTAGAAAAGAATATAACCTTTTAAGCTCTTTATTATAATTATTACTAAAAGGGTATATTAATAAATATTATATAATATATATAAAATTACTACTACTATAAAGCTTATAAGAGCTAGTGCCTATACTAGGGCTTTCTATAGCCTATCCTAGCGCTAAATAGGTATTAATTATAAATATTAGTAAATTTTATAACTAACCTTTTAAGTAACTCTTTAAATACCCC
Source organism: Claviceps fusiformis PRL 1980 (assembly GCA_000223055.1). Lineage (NCBI taxonomy): Eukaryota > Fungi > Ascomycota > Sordariomycetes > Hypocreales > Clavicipitaceae > Claviceps > Claviceps fusiformis. Next base: position 2,351 of record AFRA01000231.1, read on the forward strand.
TTAGTTCCTTATAGTTATTATAAACTACCTCTTTAAGTATATTTAGTTAAAAGCTATAATAAATATAAGTATTAAAGTATATATTTAATACTTTTTAAACTATTAGTAGTATTTCTATAGATTCTCTTTAAGTATTATATTAAACTATAGCTTAAACTAAATAAGTAGCTTTTAGTTATTACTATACTTTTTTATAAAAATTTAATAGCTTCTTTTTATATTTTATTATCTATAAACTAATAAAAGTATAGAATATATAAATTAAAAGGTTTAAGTAGTTTTATATATTATAATCTCTTTTACTTAAATAAACTAGCTTATATACTTAATAGTATACTAACTTATACTTAATAACTATAACTTATTAGTTACTAGCCTTAGTATATATATAGCCCTTTATAGGTTTAATATTAATTTAGTATAATATATACTAGCTTTTATATAAAGCTAAATATTCTTTAAAGAGTAAGTAATTTAGTTTTTTAAATATATTAAGTAAGAAATAGTGCTTATTTAAGCTATTATTAATTTTACTTAATAATATTAATAAAAGTCCTTTAACTAATTATACTACTTTATAAAATAATATTAAGTTAGTAATAAGGTTTAGCTTAGCTTTTATAATATTTAAACTCTTTACCTAAGTAAAAAGTTAAATTAAATTATAATTAAATATACTATACTTAAGGCTTTTATACTCTTTATTATTAAACTAAATATCTTTAATAATATTTACTTTATTTTCTATATTAATTTAATTAAATATATAGTAAATAATTTACTTTCTTTTTAAGTCTTACTTAACTTTTAATTAAGCCTTATTTAGCCTTAAAATAATAATATAAATATACCTTATAAGTACTAGGTTAAGTTTATTTTAGCTATAAAGAATACTAAAGGTTAAGATAGTTATTATAATATATTAATTAAATAAGTTAGCTATATATAGCTAATATAAAAGCTACTTAAAAGCCTTAAGAATACTAAAGTATTAATAAATTTTAAAGTATGATAAAGAAATATATATTTTAATAATAAATTAAGAGGGGTATACTATAACTCTTAATTAATACTATATAATATATTATTTAATATAAACTTTAATACTATCAAGCCTTATATGGGCTTTAATTTAGTTATAATATTTCTATACTTTATTATTACTTAAATAAAGTTATTAATTAAACTTTTTTTTTATAATATTTAATTAATATAGCTATAAAAAGTAAGCTAAGGAAAGGTAAAGGAAGTAACTTTAAGTTAATAAAAAATAAGTTAAGCTTTTATAATATAAAACTAAGAATACTTAAGGGTAGCTTAAGTATAAATATTATAAATATTAAAAGTTAGTAAATAGTAAATAGTATTATAATATTAATAAAAAAAAGTATATTAATAGTAAAAGAAGGTATAATAATAGTAAAACGGGATATTATACTTAATAAAATAAAAGAAGGTAGTATAGGTATATATATTTACTTTTTTAAATATAATAGTAAGTAAGTTAGTAAGGAAGGCTAATATAATTAAAGCTAAGTAAATAAATCTTAATATATAAGTATTAATTATTTAACCTAATACTATACCTTAAATAACTAAATATTAGTATAGTTAATATTAATTTTTAATAAATAAATAATAATAAAATTAATAATAGAAATAAATAATAAATATAAAGGTATTTTATTAATAATAGACTAAGGTTAGGCTAGTAAATAAAAAAATAATATAAGTAAAAAGCTAATAGTAATAGTAAGTATAGTATACTTCTTTATAATATATAAGGTAGTAATAAAATAATTATATAAAGCTTTAAATAATTTATTTAAAATAACCTTTTTCTCTTTATTATTAAAAGTATTATAAGTAAAAATATAAAGTATTTTTATAGCTTTATTATAATAAATAGCTATTACTATTTTATAAGTAAGATAGTAAAGAGTAGGACTTTAAATAAATATAGTAACATTCCTTATATAGGTTAATTTCCTTCTTTAGTACTCTTTATAAAAATATTTAAAACTTAATATATATAAAAATAAGTTATTATTTACTATATAAAGAATATAAAATAAGTATTAAATATTTAGCTAAGAAAGATTTATAAAGGTATATAATTTATTCTCTAAATTATCTTTTATTTTATAATAGCTTAAGATATAGTAGCTATTTAAAGGTAAGGGAGAAGGAGGAGAAGTATTAGTAATAGTAAATATAATTTTATAACCTTAGTTTTTTAAAATAGGTAAAGTAGTAGGGATAAGGGAGCTTACTATTTAAATTTAATAAATAATAGTAATAAATTATTTATTAATATTATAAAAGGTATATAAAAAAGATATTAAATAATAATAAAGAATAAATAGGTATTAATTAATATTTAAATAAAAGGTTTAATATATATAAAATATTAGTAATAAGGATAATAATAAAATAATACTTATAAGCTTAAAGGAGCTAACTAAGAGATTTATAGTTAATATTTAAAATATAATTAGCTAGCTAATTTAGGATTTTTATTTAGGTTTTTATTTTAGGTTTTATTTTATTAATACTAAACACTAAATTAAGACTAGCTAGAATATATAGTTCTACCTAGTAAGGCGCGTTACTTATACCCTAATAGTATTATTATAACTTAACTATTTATTAACTATTTTATAGCTAGGGAATAGTATAGTAAGGGGCTATATAATAGATTTAAGCTAGAGGCTTAGATTCTTAGTAGAATAAAAGAGGAGTATATAAGGAGTATATAAGGTAACCTACCTTACCTAGAGGGCAAACCCTATAAGCATATATTATGTATAAACTAGATATATAGTAGAGGGGGATAGTAACCTTTCCTTCCCCCTCATAGATAATAATAACTTCATTGACACTAGATTGCAGTCGCCATCTAGGCTAGTCCATAACAGTTATGGTTTTAAAGGTTTAAGTTACTTTATAGTATTTTATAAATTTATTAGTAATACTTTATAGTATTATTTCTTTAAAAAAAAATTAAAGTATTTAATAAGTTTAATAAGCTTTACTTTAACTTAAAAAGGCTTAAAGTATATTTTAATTATTTAAAGAAAATCTTAAATTATATTTAATCCTTAAACTTTATTAATATTATTTTATAAAGCTTTTTAATAAAGCTTATTTTATAATTTAATTTAATAATTAAGTTATAAATTTATATATTTAGCTTTTTAAAGAAGTATAAAATAATATATTATTATTTTTACTTTTATAATTATATTTTTTAGTAAGAATTATACTTTAAGGTACTTAATAATTCTTTTTAAAGGGATTTCTTTTTTTTAAGGTTATTTTATAGAGAATTTAATACTATCAAGTATATATTTAGCTTAATAAAGCTCATTATTTATAAATAAAAAGCTTAATTTTTTTTCTTACTTTTTATATTTATAAAAAGTAATTTTCTTTTTATATTTAAAGTATTAAAAAATATTATTTATTATAAATTTATAAGTATTTATAAAGTACTTTATAATAAATTCAATATATTCTTTATTAGTAATAGCTTCTAGCTTTTTAAAAAGATTTAATTTTTTTTTAAAAGTATAAAGGTTATTTTATTTTAAATTAATAATTCTTAAGCTACTTTTTCAAAAGCTTTAATTTAATTATTTTAATACTTTATAAATATAAGCTTCTTTATTAATACTAAAATCTATAAGTTTATAATAAAAGTTAGCTTTATTATTAATAAGAGAATAAAAAGAAATTTAAATACATATATTTAATAATATAAATATATAGTATTAGTTATAAAGAGTCTCTTTAATTTTTTTAAGCTTATAATTAATATATAAAATACACTAAAAAATTAATAATATTATAGCTATTTTTAATCTTTAGTAATTTATATATAAAAGAAAATAAGTAATAAATAGTGCATATAGCCGCAGCCCTTGCGTAGCGCGGGCTTACTATAATCCGCGCATTGTCTAGGCTCCACCTATGCGTTCCGGGCAACAAGAGTCAAAAGAGTCAAAAGAGTGGGGGCACGCCATTTCTATGAGCCTCATTCTGTATCTGCCGCTGCAGCACGTAGATGAACTAATCGAGCTTGATATGGTTTGAGCGATTAATTGGTGCAAACAAAGCATAGTCGACTTGAAGTGATTGTTCTTATCTTGAAGGGAAAAAAAAAGTCGGGTCGTTTAGCCATGTCGTGTTTTACGTAAATTATTATGCAACTCACGCCCGCGTATCAATCATGTAATACCTGGGCCACAAGATAATGCTCTTGCCTTTTCTTTTTCTTCTTTTTTTTTCCATCTCTTCTTTTTTCATTCTTTGGTTCCCCCCTCTCTTGATTTGTTCGCAAAATACACACACACTGCAAGTATGCACCGGATTTATAAAAGTGGAAACGACGAGTCAGAAAAAGACACAAAACCATTCTCGTCCTCATAAACATTTTGGCCCGTCGCAGAGAAAAGCAACAACACAAAAACTGCGGAAGCATGATCATGGCCATCGACCCAGAATATGGTCCCGCCGTCAAAGATGCGCCTCTGAGTGATACGAGCTCGAATCAGAAGTCCATCGGACATGTCCCGACTACGAAATCACTGGGTATTCTTGGTAGGCTCCGCGACATCGAGACGCGCTTGGATGCCAAGCTTGGGATTGAAGCCGATGCCGTTGTCCGGAAGCGCCCAGAGGACAAGAAACATGTATCGTGGACCGAGGAGCTCACAATGGCGCTCCTGTGGGCCAGCGGATCCATGAACATAACTTGTTTCGCGGTTGGCTTTCTGAGCGGAGAGCTCGGGCTCAGTCTACGTCAAGTCATCCTCGTCGTCTTCTTTGCCTCGACACTGGGCGCGGCCGTCACGGGTTCCTGCGCGATTCTTGGCCCTGCCATGGGCCTGCGCCAAATCAGCGTCAGCAGATACAGCTTTGGGTGGTGGCCAAACAAGTTGATTGCTCTTCTGAACTGTCTCCAGCAGGTGGGCTGGGCAGCTGTGGCCTGCATTACGGGTGGCCTGGCTCTGACGGCTGTCTCGGATGGCCACGTCTCGCTTGTTCTCGGTGTCGTGATCCTGGCGGTTGCTTCCCTGCTCATCTCATTCGTTGGGTTGAGGGGCATCTTGTTCTATGAGAGATATGCATGGATCATCTTTTTTGTCATCTTCATGATTGTCCTTGTCCAGACCGGCCCGTACGCAGACAACAGCACATCATCATCTGTCACTGGGGCGAGCCAGAGTGGTGCGCTGCTCAATCTCTTTGCTGTTGTGTACGGGTCAAGCGCGTCGTGGTGCGTACTCGCCGGTGACTACTACGCCCACTACCGAGCCAACGTCAGTCGAGTCAAGGTGTTCCTCATGACGACCCTTGGCATTGCTATCCCAACAACCTTCAGCCTGACGGCCGTGGTGGTGGCCGCCTCGGCCGTGAACAGTCACCCCAGTTGGCGAGACACATATCACGACGCTGGGCTCGGTTATGTCCTCCAAGAGATGCTCTACCCACGAGGCTTTGCCAAGTTCCTGCTCACTCTGCTCGTCTTGTCTGGAGTCAACATCAACGTACTGGATCTGTACAGCGCATCATTGTCAATCCAGCAGCTGGCGCGACCGCTGGCCTTGATCCCCCGTTTCCTCTGGACGCTGCTCACCTTTGCGTGCATCCTGGCATTGGCAGTCGGCGGGCGGGAGCAGCTGAATACCTACCTTGCAAACTTCCTGAGCATTCTCGGGTACTGGTGTACCAGCTACGGCGTCATCTTGTTCGAGGAGCATTTTATTTTCCGAAAAGGCAAATTCGAGAACTATGATTTGGAGGGTTGGAACGATCCGGCAAGACTGCCGCTAGGTCTCGGGGCGGCGGCGGCATTTGCATTGGGCATAGTATCCTGGTGTATGGGTATGAATCAGACGTATTTCAGGGGCCCGTTGGCCACCTTGATAGGTAGCGAAGGTGGTGATGTTGCCAACGAGTTGACGTTTGTGGTGACGGCGCTGGCTTATGTGCCAGCACGATATTTGGAGCTGAGGTATGTCGGGCGGTGAGCCAATGAACGACCATGTCATGTAGCAGAATCATGTAATTCAAGCAACATTCATTTATGAGTTAAGTTGAGTCGGGTGAGATGCGTGGATGAGTGGATACAACAGGACAGGAAACGTTTAAAGGGCGGCGCGTCAACTCCGTCGATATCAAGGGAGGCGACCCACTGCCCGCAAGTCGAGTGTTCGATTGGCTGAGGTCATTTTGCTACGTGGCTGTGGCCTTTGGGGGGCTTTCTTAGCAAAGCCTCACACGCCGCGGTGAAAGAAGCCAACATCGCGATAGCGTCCTTTCTCAACTCGAGGAGCGTCCCTTTTTTTCCCGCATTTCGTGGCTCATAGCTTTCTCCCCCGTCTTCAAGCACGCATCCTTGTCTACGACCGTGGGAGCCTGCGACCACACCCCACAGTGCAGTGTCGTGCCTTTTGCTTTTCCCAACCGCATTCTACATCATTTTAATTCTCCTCGTTCCTTCGTCCAGCTTCAATCACCCCCCTGTTCAACTCGTGCTCCGTCGCAACACCACCATCCAACATGGATGCGCCCGAGCCTGACCAGACCCCTTTCTCGGCCGTCACGGTTCACACCACGAAGCTTCAAAGAGTACGCCGACACTTCTCAATGCCCAATGTCTTCGTCCTTCATCGGGGTGAACGGATTCTTCGTCCGCCCTGCGTTTTTGTTATTATCCTCTGGGCTTGACTGCTGACATAGCGATCAGAAATACCAAGCATTGCTCGACCGATCCACTCCGTTTGTGCTATATAGATGGATTGGAACCGGTGCCACTCTGTCGCTGTTTTTTGTGCGCATCTTCCTCATCCAGGGATGGTATATTGGTAAGACTTCAGTCCCGGGGCCGTTGGGCGCTGACGAGCATATCTTGCTTGATTTCGAGGAGCGAATCACCGGCTGACATGTCGCATCATCAAAAAAGTCGCGTATGCGCTGGGCATCTACCTGCTCAACCTGTTCTTGGCTTTCCTCCAGCCCAAATTCGACCCTTCGAGCGATGCCCTTGACCAAGATATGGAAGATGGTTCCATCGGAACCCTCCCAACGAAGCAAGACGAAGAATTCAAGCCCTTTATTCGTCGCCTTCCAGAGTTCAAGTTTTGGTACTGGGCCACCCGAGCTGTTGCCATTTCTTTCTTCTGTACCTTCTTCGAGTTCTTCAACATTCCCGTCTTCTGGCCCATTCTGGTCATGTACTGGATCATCCTATTCGTCCTGACGAGTATGCACCACCCTTGACCCTCCTTATTTTTTTTATAAAAGGTCTCTCTCGACCCGCTCGAATCCACTAGCTAAATTTTTTTTCAAGTGCGCAAGCAGATTCAGCATATGATCAAATATCGCTACGTTCCCTTCTCCATGGGCAAGAAGAAGTATGTGAAGGACAGCTCTTGAGGAAAATTCGCTCAGCCTATGGAGCTACCTTGGAATGCAAATCCTGTATACATCTATCGGGAGACAAGAGCTTCTTGGGCGATTCTTTGTAAAACAATCCAAAAAAAAAAAAAATTAAAAACCCTACGGTTCAAAGAGCAACCGGGATGGAAAGTGCATAGGTAGACCAGATTCCCTATACTACAAGGATGACTGGTACATGATGTCACAGAAAAGAGTGATTGAGTTGTGCACACTGTGGGTTTTTTTGGGGGTAAAAAGGCGCTTGGCTTGTATCATCAAGAGGACTGGGCATCTATGTATGGCGGGCCGGCAGGGCATAAAGGGATAAAGGTATTTAGACGCGCACAGGACTTTCGGAATATTGCAAGACGTGGAACGGATGGCATCAGCTTCCAGGGAGGCACATCCATTATACTTGGGAAACTTCTTTCATGGGTGACGGGAAAAAAAGACGATGAAATGGCGGTGTCTACTGCAAGAATAGACTAGCCTGGCATGACAACGGCTCAGTCGATGAATTGGTCAATTGTTCGACAAGAACATGGCATCAATTATGTTTTTAGTTTTCGTTTGTCCGTTCAGTCGCAAAGTCGTACACGCTGCAACTACCCAGGTATCTTATCCAGCACTTTAAGCTAGCAGGTACCTGCAGGCAAGGCCCGTGGCTGCTCGAGCTGGCAGACTGGAGCTCAGCCAATGAATCCACATGCAGTCACTTGGCTGGCCTTCCTGGACCGGGGTTTTTCTTCTCATGCTTGGCCCAGCCAGTCATTGATAGCTTTATTCATGTTCCAACTTGCTTGCACCGCTGCCAGCCAAGCGCCATCAACGAAGCCGCGAGCCCTGATCTATTCTTTGACCACCCGGTCATCAGCCTCGTCAACCCATCTAGCTCCCGAGCTGCCATTCAACTCCGCGCGTCAACTTCGCGATTCAACTCCCGGGCGGACAGCCCCCAGCGCGTGCAGCTCAAATGTCATCCTCTGGTGCGCGCTCCGGCGAGCGCATGGTGCATCAAGATTTCATCGCGCGGATCCGGTACTCCAACGCTCTGCCTCCGCCGCCTAACCCTCCGAAACTGCTCGACATTCCCAACACTGGCCTGGCCAGCGGGCAATACACGACACCTGGATTCGCGTCGCGGCTGGCGAGAGAGCAGCCTCTAAACATTGAGGCCGATGCTGAGCTCGGTATGCCACTGGACCTGGTGGGCATGCCAGGAGTGTTTGATGGGGATGAACGATGTGGGTTTTTTTTTTCTTTTCACGACTCTCGTCGAAGTATCCGTTGATGACCAGAGTTTTTTGATATCTTTCGTCTTTTATCGCGGTTCTCTTGTTTAATGATCACCAAACAAAATAATCAATAAACCCACTAACTCCCTCGTAGCAATTCAAGCTCCTGTGCAGACTCCCGCCGTTCACCCTCACGACCGGCCTCTCCTGAGACCCATTGCCGCACTGGGCAAGCCCAAAGTGGCCGAGGCCAACGTCTCTTTCCTACGAAGAACAGAATACATCTCCTCCACCACGCCCAAAAGACTCGACGCCAGCAATCCACGAGCTCTTCTCCCCAAAGCCAAAAGACCTCCGCGACCCGCCCCCGATGCCGCCGCAGACTCGCCTTTGGCCATCAAACGCAAGATTGATCGCAGCTTCGACATCGCTCGGCAGGACCTCAAGGACGTGAAGCGGGTCAAGCATCCGACCAAAAGGCACCTCAAGGTGGTTGAGGCGATTCCCCTGCTGCCGGACTTGGATGCCTTCCCCGATTCGGGCGCGTACGTGACCATAAAGTTCCTCACCAATCCCGTCAGCAGTGCCAGCGAATACGACTCCCGCCTACTTAGCGGTCTCTTCCGTCCCATAGAGCGCACCGAGTCCGAGGAGGCGGCATACGAGGCCGCTCTCGAGGCCCACCAGCAGGACCCCGACAACAACCCCAGCCCGCAGAATCTCATGAACTACGACTTCTATCTCGGACAAAGCAGCACCGTGGCTCGCAACTTTCGCCGCAAATTCGACATCGACGATGTAGACCACGACAGCAACGACCTGTACACGCACCACGGCGAGGCAGGCCCCTACTTCCAGTTCAACCGCGTGCGGGCCTACGAGACGGCCGACGAAAAGGAGCTCGACCACCCGACCAAGTATGCCGATGAGATCATCCTGGCCTACAACGACGACGAGGTGTACCCCAGGCAAAAAGCAATGTACTACTACCCCATTATGCAGAAATCCACCATCCGGCCCCAGCGCACCAAGAACATTGCCCGCACGATCGGCATACCCACCGAGGAGGAGCAAATAGTGGACCAGCTCGACATTACCGTCGAAGATCCCACGGAGGAAATGCTCGACGCGATGAGAAAGTACAAGGAGCACCCGCTTGGTTGGGAGCAAGAGGTGGAGGAGGAGGAGGAAGGCGTCGCGGCAGACACGCAAGAGCAAGAGCAGGACCAGGACGCGGATGCCGATGTGATTGCTGAAGCTGATGCCGACGTAGACGCCGACCGGAACGGTGCAGGTGACGAGCGGGCACAAGAGGGAGACCATCGATCCCCTTCTGAGGAGAGGGATGAAGGCGAAGACGACGAGGAATAGACCATGGCAGGGGTGTTGTGTAAAATAGTGGTTACATGTTATAGGGAAGGCACAAAAATGAGGTTTTTTTTTCATATATACGTGTGTTTTGGAGAAGTAGGGGGGTTAGTGGGAGGGGGGGTGTCAAAGTTGATAAAGAAACTAGCGAATAAAAGCCAGCTTATCGTGTTCTAAATCCTTATTGTTTGAAAAAAAAATAGATTCTTTTATATATTTCACTTTTTTATCTCCGTCTTTTTTTTTGGCTCTCTTTTATTCACGTTTTGAAGGACGATTTCTTGCGGGCTGGCTTGTAGTTTTGGGGAGGTGATGCTGCAGGGGATAAAAGGGAGGGAAGGATATTTCTGGTGAGGAAGTAGATGGTGTGTAGAAATGGTCTGAGAAAATAGTAATGAAAAGAATATAAAACATATAAAGGATACAAAAGATATACAGAGAATATATAAGAAGACATATACAGTGATTAGAGATAAACCAGAAAAAGCGGAAGTACCAAAAGGACTCATAGAACCGAAAGAACCACAAGAACGCTAAGAACGATAAGAACCACGAGAGTTACAGGCATTAATATCATTTCCTATCTAGTTCCGGAACCAGACATCCTCCACCCATCCTTCGCAAAAGGCAGCACCGCTGACCTTGTTCCAACTCGACTCTTATTTCATTCATGACTGTCATGGCCAGACCAGACTCCGTTCACCTAGGAGAGTAGACCCCAAAAAAAAACTATCCCAAAACTTGAAAAAAGACCCAAAAAATAAACAGGTCATGAAATCGCTAATGCATCCCTATGCGACGCGCCATGTAAAAAAAAAAAAAGAAAAGAAAAAGAAAAAGAAAATCACTGAAATAAAAACCGAAAAAGAAAAGAAAAGAAAAATCCTATATCGTCCTGTCAGTCTAGTCAAGTCTCGAGCTCGAGCTAGACGGGTCAAAGCCGATGATGCCGCGCTGGTCATCAATGACTCTTGCGTACCTGATGCGCGGTATGATTAGTGGATGTTGAGGCATATCTCGGAGGATGTACTACAAAGAACATGAATGGAATGGAAGAACGAAAGACACAAAAAAAAAAAACTCACTCAAGTAATAACCTGAAAAACCAAGCCTCCATATCCTCCTTCCTCATGGCCCTTCCCGCCCACTCGCGACTCTCCTCCGCCATCACCACCGCATCCTGACCCCCCAAGCTGCTCTCGTTGAAGAAGCGCACCGTCTCGAGCCAGTCATCACCCTGCAGACTCAAGGGCACGTAGTGCACCCACGGGGCGAGCCACTCGTTGTGCCACTCCCGGAAGAGGGCAAACTTGAAGGTCAGGCTCATGCTCTGCAGGAAGGCGAGGAAGCGGCCGGAGAAGGCGTTGCCGTCCATGTCCAGCAGATACTTGTGGTGCCAGGCCTGGGTCTGGTTCACGCGGTCCGTGACGTTAAAGAAGTGCCGCTGGGCGTCGCAGTCTCCGGGGTCGCATTGGCCGATGTGCGAGAAGGATACGTCGGTGAGGGACGTGTAGTCTGCGCGGGGAACGTCGACGGCGGCCCAGTGGCTGGAAGTCACGGCCATGATCTTGGCTTGGCCGCCACCGTTCAACTTCTTGACAAAATGCTGGCGATGCTGATGGCGCCATCCGCCGTTGCGGCTGAAGCCGCCGGTCGTAGAGCCTCGCCAGAAGAGCGAGCTTGCTTTCTCTTCCCACGGCATGTCCTGCTCGGGCTGATACTCGACCTTGCCGGACCAGTACCACGGCGACGGGTAGACGATATCGTTATAGGACGAGATTTTGGACTGGGAAAAGATGGGGAACAAGTCGTGGACAACCTTGTATGTGTTGGGCCGGTCAAAAAAGCCGTAGCTGACGCGGAGGGACGGACTGAGGCAGACGTCCGCCATGGCCGTAGCATTGTACACGAAGCCCAGCTCGCTCACGCCGTACCGGCTGCGGTCGTCCCAGCCTTCGTCGTCGTCGAGGATCCTCGCCGGGCTGTCGGGCGCGCACGACATTCTCGAATGCGTCCACGTGGCCTGGCGGCTGAACGAGTTGAAGCGCGAATGCTGCGCCTGCTCAAACGCCATCTTGTTGCTGAGCTCGGGCGATGTCTTGGAAAAGTCGTTTACCGGCCGCGTGTTCCGGCTGGATGCCGGCATGGTCTCGTCCTTGGCCCTGCGGACCAGCCTCGTGAGGTCGTCGTGCGGCACAATGACCCGCGGCTCGTCGTGCATGTTGAAGACGAGGTCCATGTCGGGCAGGTATGGCAGAAACTTGTGCAGCATCCCGATCGTGGCATTCCGCTGCCACTCCTGCCCGCCTTCGAGGTGAGAAACACCATGATGACGAATCGCGACGCCGATCAGGCCGTTGTCGTAGCCCAGCGCCTCCCGCGCCCTGGCGCGGATCGTCTTGGGTTTCAAGCCCCAGAACGGCGTCATCAGGTCATGGATCGTGTCGAATTCGTCGACGAGCTGCACGTCGTGGTCCTTGGCAAACTGGAACCACTTGTCGAAGTTGGGAGGCGGCGGCATGCCGTAGCGATGGCGGTATTCTTTGACGGCGGCGCCGAGGTCCTTGGACTGCCGGCGCAGTCTCTCATCCACGTCTCGCCGTGCGCTTCGCAGGAGATGCCGGATGGGATGCTCTTCCGAGTCGGGCGCATCCTTGGGCTTAGCCTGTGCTGATGTATCCCATGTTTGCCGCAACGGCACTTGCACCGCTCTCGCCTGACCATTCAACTTGATCACCTTCCTGGTTTCGTGGCGTGAGATGCTCAGCGCCGAGTACATGCAGAGTGTGAAGAGCAAGAAAGCTGCCAGGACGCCGAGCTGTCGCCGCGGCATCGTGTGCCGACTTTTTGGACTGGCGCAGCCAGGTGCTCTCGTATAAGAGGTGTCTGGTGTTTTGATATCTGCTAAGACCCACGCCATGGACCTCGGCTTGCGCAAGGGGACAAACGGATATTGGTAGTCCTATAGATATTCGCCGGTATGCGGGCTGGCAAAGCGCAAAAGACAAAGTCCGTATCCCCATCTTGTTTACTTTCGACGTCCGAACGACCGGCCAGGATGGCGGCGGCTTCCGGATGTGTGGCGTCCGTCGCCCCGTCAACCACACGGTGCGCCTTGGGCGGATACCGGGCCACACACCTGCCAGACAAGATTTACAAGATGACATCCAGAGCTAGCAATGCCATGTGAGTTCACTGCATTGACGACGATTTTTCTATTTGCGTATACTCAAAAGCAATGGGGTCCGTTCTCAAAATTTATATTACAATAAGCACAGTCGAGCATCTCTCACTGATGCGTCATGGCCGACAATTCAGTCTCATATGTGCAGGACATATCATTTTATGCACAAGACCCTTTCTTATTCAGAAACAACTCACGCTCACACCATGTCACGTCAAAAGTGTTCCGGTCGATTGTGGCAAAGCAGCTGCATGTGACGTATGCATTCGTCAACGCCCAGACTATCTCAAGATGGCTTCTTTCAAGGGTATCCAGCCACTGTCATCAATTCATGTCCTTTTATTTTTATTTTTCTTTCACAACGCCAGCCATGCCTAAATCCTTTTTTTAAACTTCCCGCCCATCCACTCTAGTAGAAGAATCCAATGATCTTGCCGGCAACGTGCTTGCGACGGGCCTCCTCGTGGTCCATGATACCAGCGGAGGTGGTGAGGATCACGTAGCCGAACTGACGAGCAGGCAGCAGCTTGACAACCCACTTCTCGAGGTCGGCAAGACGGACGTTGTAGCGGGGAGAGATGACACCAGTCTTGTTGAGACGGCCGTTGAGCTGAACGACAATCTTGCCGGAGCGGTGGTCATCGACCTCCTCGAACTCGCCAATGTATCCTGAAGAGAAAGAAAAATGAATATCAGCAAGCATGTTACGGTGAGGCAAGAATGTAGCGACGTGAAACAAGTCGAGGTGACCCTCGGTTCACAGACAGATCCAAGACCCATCGCATGAGAATATCAAAATAAACACATCAATATATCGGCAACTTATAGGGGCTGAGCCGTGGTGCATTGTATGGCCGTCGCCCTAGTTATCATGCCGAATAGATGGGTGGTTCCAGAGGAATGCAGGAGAGGGGGGGGACCGCTTGGGCGTAAGATCAGGGCTCGACTACTTACCATGGCGCTGCATGACCTGGAGGAACTTGACAATGACCTTGGAGCTGGGTCGGATCAAGACCTGGCGCTTTCCAGTCTTCTCGGCATTGTTGATGGAGTTGAGGGCATCGTGGAGAACGGAAGTGCGAACCATTTTGGCGGTATTGTCGAAGCGGAGATTCTCAAGTCAAATCTGGAAATGAGGTATCTGCCAAAGACGGGAAAAATACTTGGTTAGCCTCCCGCGGTGGTGAGCAAGAAGAGTGCCCTCCAGAGGAATGGATCAAGGAGGGTTCTGCCGCTCGTTTTTGAAGAGGAGAAGCGTATCAAGAGCATCCGACGGGGCGGCATTTCGGCTTATATTTGTCTTTCTTGACAGACATCCATCTTCACCCGCCGCGGAGCTCAAGATTGCTCTCCCCTACCACGATAAGGAGGCATCTGTCCTCGCGGGATTCGGACCGCTGTAAGTTGCTCTTCCTTTTTCTCCATGTGTGCAACATACCTCAGTGATTGACTGTTGTCGGCCGTAAGGGGTGATGCAAATGGTTGTCTTGGGAATAGGCTACGAAGAGAAAAGTCTTGCACACAACAGACGCACCCACGCACACCCACTCTGGGACACCAGCCAGCTCGCGCATCAAGTGGAGCAACTTACAGTTGTGATTTTTCGTGTGCCCTTGTGGCCCGTGCACGACAAATTGCCCTAAGTCGCTGCGCACCAAGATTTCGGCAAATCCTCGTTAGTCCAAGTGCCTCTCCCAGCGCCCCCCACGCAGAGACTCTGTGAATTCACGACGCAACTTTCGCCGCTTTTATTTCTCTCTTTTAAACTAAACATTTGAAATCTTCGAGGATCGCCCGACCAAGATAAATATACCAAGATGGTTCGTACTGCCAAATTCGTCTAACACTGCATTGTTATCGTGGATCGGCTTGTTTATGGTGCAAGGATTTGGATGGGAGAATAAGGCCGTTGCACAACGACATGCCATTACAGATGTCTCGCGCCGCCGTATCCACGATACGAGAGCCTTTTTGGTTTCCGATTTTCCCCCTGTCATTTTGAAGATGGGACTTGCGATTGCTAATAATGGCCCGCCCCAATCATAGTCGGACGTAGAAGAGAACAACGCCCCCGAAGTCGCCGAGGAGGTTGAGGTTTCGGCCGATGCCCCCAAGGGCCAGATGTCCGTTCTGGACGCCCTCAAGGGTGTCTTGAAGCTGGCTTTGATGCACGACGGTCTTGCCCGTGGTCTCCGTGAGGCTTCCAAGGCTCTTGACCGCCGCCAGGCTCACATGTGTGTCCTGAACGAGAACTGCGAGGAGGATGCCTACAAGAAGCTTGTCGCTGCTCTCTGCGATGAGCACAAGATTCCTCTGATCAAGGTTCAGGATGGCAAGCAACTCGGCGAGTGGGCCGGTCTCTGTACGTTGACCTCTGGATCTTTCACCCGTCCAAATACCCGATTTGAAGTCGATTCTTTTTTGACGAGAAGAAAGAAAGAAAGAAAGATGACTAACATGGCTGGCTACAGGTGTTCTCGACCGTGAAGGTAACGCTCGCAAGGTTGTCAACTGCTCCTGCGTCGTGGTTAAGGACTGGGGTGAGGAGTCACAAGAGCGATCCATCCTCCTCAACTACTTCCAGACTTCCTCATAAATCACTCGGATGTTCACGAATGGCGTTGGTTTGAAGGGCATAGAAGTCGCGGCTGTTGGTTTTCATCACAAGGCCGCCGAAAAAAACTGACTTTTGCGGGTTGTACTCTAGCCACTTCTGCTGGCTTTCTGCATGGGTTTGGGCTTAGTGTGAATACCGGCGTCCCTCGCATGACGGAGGGGGCGAATTTAAAAAAAAAAAAAAGTTTGACAAGGACAAAGAAAAACCTCGGTCTTTACATGGATGCGTCTGTTGCGACGTGAATGTTTGTCGGTCCCAATATTCTTTTCTAAGTCAATATATACACATTTCAAGCACTTTTTTGTTTTCTTTTTCTTTTCCCCTGTCAAGCACTATTTACGACCCTCAACCTACCACAACCAAACATTAGCATGTCCCCACGGAACAAGTTCACGTCACCGTGCAGTCTTACCATGATGATGTGATAGCCAAATTCAGTCTTTGCCTCGCCAATCTTGGGACTATTCGTCGTACTCGGCTCCAGCGCAAAGGCAATCTCCTCAAACTTGGCATCCAGACTTCCCTTTGTTTTCCATCCCAAAGCCCCTCCTACCATGCACCCAAAGCCATCAGCCCGTTGCTGCGTTTCACAGAAGGGGTGGAAAATGATAAAAGAAGAGGGAAATAGAGGGGAAGGGGAGATATATATAAGAACGATAATTCAAAGGGCCGTAATCAAATCAAACCTTGCCGGGCCTTATCCTCAGAATAAATACGAGCAACCTCGTCAAACTTCACCCCCTCCTTGATCTTGGCCAGGGCCTCCTCCTTCCTGGCATGCTTTTCACACTATGGGAGTCCATCTGTCAGTCTTTGTAAAGTTGCTACACGTGTGGTTTATGTATCGCATTATGATGACACGGCGCCAAACGGCTCAAGTAAGGAGGAGGAGAAACAAACACCGGAGAAGAACGAAAGCAGGAGAATCAAAAGGGGAATCATAAACGTACAAGAATGTGCCGCACGTTAATGGACTGGCCTCCTGCCTTGGACTTACCGCCCCCCGCGTCCTTGTCTGCTCCTTTGCCCTTGGCAGCAGACTTGTCGCCGCTCTTTTTGTCGTTTTTGCCCATTTTTTTTTTCTTGCATCCGCGAAGGGGCGCGGAGTAGAGGATGCGGCCTTGAGGTTCGAGAATGTAGATGGAGGTTACGGATGGTGGACACTGGACACTGGATCGTGAGAATGAGTGCCCCGCTCAGAACGAATTGAGTGCATCGGTGTGTTTGTCGGGACTTGACGTATCTATTTCCTCCTTTTCTTCTTACAATTATTTTCTGTATCGCTCTTTTTTTAAAAAAAAATAATAATAATAATAAAGAGAAAGAGACAGAAAGAAAGAAAACATCTTTTCAAAGATTGCTTTTTCTTATCCCATTTTTTAATTTATTTATTCAACGAAAAAAAAAAAAGATAGCAATAACTCATTCTAGATAGACATCAAGTCTAAGCCCAAGAATCCATCATGATCACAAGCCGCAACAATCATCAATCCACAGCCCGTAGAGAGAAGCATTCTTGTAGACTACAGCAAACTAGAATATCCTGGCTTGAAAGTAGAGCCACTCATTAAATAGTTCCTGAAGAAAAAAAGAATATTTCTAAATAAAACTCCTAAACAAAACTTCTAAAATAAACCCCTAAATAAAACTCCTAAAAAAACTTCTAGATAAAACTTCTACATAAAACTCCTACATAAAACTCCTACATAAAACTCCTACATAAAACTCCTACATAAAACTCCTACATAAAACTCCTAAATAAAACTCCTAAGCATAATTCCCAAAGGATAACCAAAGACCCCTCGCAACAAGCATCAAATCATATCGTTTGCACAAAATGTACTTGAATCACATATTATCTTAAATCAGAAGCTCTAGTCCAAGTGTGGATGAAGAATAACCTTATAATTAAACGAGAGAAGGAAGAAGAGGAGGAGGGGGAAGAGGGGGAGAGGGGAGAGAGAAAGAGAGAGTGTGTCAAATCCGACAGAACTAAATATAACACCACAAGACACGCACAAAGAAACCTATTTACCCATCCACGCATGCCAGCTTATATAAGAAGAGACGTCTTACAAATAATGCCTCCCCGTCTCGCCTTCCACGGGCTATACCAACATAGCAGCAGTATCCTAAAGTTTATGTCATGAACCCCTTCAGCCAGTCTATAGAGTAGGTTACAAAGCTCTTTCTATTTTCGGCGTCTCGCCTTCTCACAAATATCACTTTACTCATAGCATATTTGGATTTCCAAGAGGCAGAGGGATTATTAAAAAAAAAAAAAAGGGAAGAGAGAGAAAGAAAGAGAAAGAGAGAAAAAAAAGAGAGAGAGAGAAAATGAAGGAGGAAGGAAGGAAACTGACTCAAAAACCAAGAGATAAAAAATTTGGCCACAGAAATACCTCACAAACAATTTTGACATGAACGCCAGCTACGAGGTCTAGGGGCCGTGGTTTGGACGAAACCAGGGCAATCACACACCCCCAACGGCATTTACGAGACCACGCGTAGAAGTATCACAAACAGACACCGGAAAAAAAAAGAGAAAATGGTGGTGATTTTGCACCGCACCTCACCTTCGACGTCGGTGTCGTGGTACGTTACTTTACGCCCAGACACCTTGCTCCGTAGTCACCACGCAAGAGCCAAATGTCACTACAACGATATTCCTAGAGCAATGTACAGTACCCCCCTTCAGGGAATCTCCATGTCCCGATATTCAATCTATGAGTATGATTTTGTAGAAAATGTACAAAAAAAAGAGAGAGAGATGAATGAAGGCAAAGCAAAACAAAGCAAAGCAGAGTGATATAAGAAGTGGAGGGACCAAAGCCAGATGGGGGAAAAAAAAAGAAGCAACCGAAATGAAATCGAAATGGAAATAAAAAATAAATGAAGAAAAGACTCGTCTCACGTCCCTGACGTGTTTTTTTGTACAAGAACTCCCACTAAGCGCGCACTTATTTGGTGTCAATGGGGAATCGATCCGTAAACTTAAACTTGGCAAGACCCTTCTTGAAGTCGGCTACGATGCTCGCCGTGTTGTTTCTCATGTACACACCCGCACCTGTCTGCACAGAGGCCACCGACATGCTCCTCTTGGCGCTGCCGAGGAATCCAACGGGTTTGCCCCAGTTGTATCCATCGGCGACGATTTGGGCCGGACGACCGGGCTGGTAGAGCGTGGACTTCTTCTTGGGGTCGAAGAGAGCATCAGCGCCGTCTGCGACAATAATACCGTCGAAGCTGACTGCGTCGGCGGCGTCGTAGGTTTGGTCGACACCCGCGCGAAGGGATTCACCCACGACGATGACCTTGACCTTGCTGGCCTGGAAGGCGTCCTTGAGGGCCTTGGCCTGGTTGATTGAAGTGTCTGATGTGGCCGAGGTCAAGACACCGACAACGAGGGTGGCAATGGTGGGGAGCTCCTGGCCAAAGATGGACAGACCCTTGGTCTGGTTGTTGTGGTAGTACTTGTCGTCTGCGGGAGGGGCTTCCAAGCCAAGGGCCTTGCCGACGCGGACGGCAATGTCGTGGCTGATCTTGTTGAGCTGGGTGAGGACGTTCTTCTGCACTGCCTGACTGAGGTGAGAGGTTTCGAAGCGGATGGCGTTGATCAAGAATTGCTGCTCAATGGGCGTGATGGAGTTGTAGAAGAGACGAGGCTGGGACCAGTGGTCCAGGAAGGTGTTGCTACGACGTCGTTCCAGAGCGCCAGAGACTTTACGTCCAGGAGCGGTGAAGAAGCCCTTGCCTTCCTTCTGGTTGGCCTGCTTGGGGAATCCCTTGTTGAGAGTGTTTGGCGAATCTCGATTATGTTAGTTTGATTGGTTTGATTGTTTTTTTTTTGGTAGAAACAAAGACGGAAGAATTGTGCTTACAAGGAGCATTGTTCTTGTGAATCAGATTCTGGCCGGCTCCGTCGCGGTTGTTGTTGTGAATAGGAACGACGGGCCTGTTGATGGGGAGCTGCTCAAAGTTGGGGCCGCCATGTCGGTTCAGCTGAGTGTCCAAGTACGAGAAGATGCGGCCCTGCAGGAGAGGATCCTCGGTAAAGTCGACACCTCGTACAATGTGGCCGGGTTGGAACTGTTATTGCCATGAAAGCTTTGGTGAGCGAGTGGTTCTGGTTTTCTTGTGGGACGGAACTCCTTTGAGGGGACAAGACGTACCATGACTTGTTCAGTCTCAGCAAAGTAGTTCGCAGGGTTGGCATCGAGTCTCATCACACCGACGGGGAACAGAGGGGCATGTTCCTCGGGAATGATCTTGGTGGGATCAAAGACATCGAATCCAAAGGCCAGGGCTTGATCCTCGTTGATGATTTGCAGGTTGAGCTCCCACTCGGGGTAGTTGCCCGACTCAATGGCATCGTAGAGATCCTGTCTGTGGTAGTCGGCGTTCTTGCCGGCAGCGCGCTGAGCCTCGTCCCAAACCAAACTGGCCTTGCCCTGCTTAGATTTCCAATGCCACTTGACCAGCTTGGACTGGCCGTCATCAGTGACGAGTCGGTAGGTGTGTACACCAAATCCATCCTGTTCACAAGAAAGAAAAGCGTTAGCTCTGATCGCTCATTGAGTACAGCAAACACAGGATGGTCATGAACATCCAAGAGCCAATTCAACGCTCCCATGTATAACGCGACATACCATGTGGCGCAAACTTCGTGGGATACCGTAGCCAGCCATGGCCCAGAACAAAGTGTGCAGAGTGGACGTCTCTTGTGAGAAAAAGTCCCAGGCCGAGTCGTGAGCAGTGGCAGCCTGGGGGATCTCATTGTCTTGTCGTGGCTTGACCGAATGAATCAGGTCGGGAAATTGGATTGCATCTTGAATGAAGAAGACGGGGACATTGTTGCCCACGATATCAAAGTTGCCTTCGTCGGTATACCTGTCGGAGCAGCAGTCGTCGGTTAGTAATGGGAGGACAAACATATATATGTATATATGTATATGGGTATAAGCAATGACGAGCACTCACAATCGGACAGCAAATCCGTGCACGTCACGAGCAGTGTCCGCACTACCACGAGAGCCAGCTACCGTGGAAAAACGAACAAAAACCGGCGTCTTCTTGTCCTTTTGGCCCAAAAACGACGCCGCCGTGATATTGGAATAATCGCCGTAGCTGGTAAAGGTACCGTGGGCGCCTGTGCCTCGAGCGTGGACAGCTCGTTCGGGAACCTATCGAAGAGTATGTCAGACTTTATCATCATCATCATCATCATCTTCATCATCATTTAGTCTTATGGGCTGTAAACCTACTCGCTCGTGATCGAAATGGGTAATCTTTTGTCGGAAAATGAAATCTTCCAGCAGTGTAGGGCCTCGACCGCCGGCCTTCAGACTGTTCTGGTCCTCGATCGGACCACCAACGTCAGAGGTCAGGTAGCCGTCGCTATCGTCGACTTCGAAATTCTGCAGATGGCTTCTGGAGGAGTCACTCAAGCCTTGAGCTCTTGCGGCGAGACGTCCCGGGTCTGCGTATGGACATTGGCCTCTGGCGAGGCCGACGACCGCCAAGGAGATGGCAGCCAGCGAAGTTCGCACCATTTCTTCTGGCCGTTTGCTGTTGTTTCCTTTCCTTTCCTTTCCTTTCCTTTCCTTTCCTTTCCCTTTCTTTTCTTTTTTTAACTCTCTTCTTCACCAGGAAGGAGGGGGAGGAAGCACAGAGGAGATGATTTTGGTTTATGGATGGTTCATACGGTTCCCATCGAAAGGGTAATACAAGATCTGGCTGCATGGGAGACGGCCAGCTTTATTTATACCAAAAAAAAAAAAAGGACAAACAGAACCCCGGGCCTTGGTCGCTGCCAAGACTCTGAGCTCTGGAACTCTGGAACTCTGGAGCTATCCAGTTAACCTGCTGTTTCTGCCGACTTACACATGGCGCCTTGTCTAGGGATTGTTCAGGGATTAATTACAGCTTTCTGCGACGGGCCGGTGCTCGGAAGTACTCCGTACTGCTTCCTTTGGCACATGCCCGACGCAAAAGGCAAGACAGGGGTTTTGGTCCTGCTGAGGAGTGAGGAGTGAGGAGTGAGGACATTGAGGAGGCACGCCGCATGATGCCGACGCACATGTAGGAAATCCCGAATCCTCAAGATTGCACAACGAGAGACCGGGGTCAGTCGGGATCCTGGCCAAGCATGTGTGTGGGTGCGGTTGAGCACAACCATGGCAAGTTGTAGGTACCAGGAAGTATGGTCGGGACTCTGGACTCACAGTAGACGACATGACAACATGAGCACGAGCTGTGCGCATCTCCACATTTCCGCATAACTAGAAGAACAAAAACATGCAAATCCTTTGGTCTTGTTTATTCCCTCCCGTGTTCACTGTGGCCTCCAACCTACATATGCGCATACAAGTCCCACTGTATGTACATAGCTAGGCTATGTAGCATTGTGATATGTAAGGCCATACTGTGTGACACGGCCTGCGTTTAAGCGCCGACATTTCCAACTGCCAAGCCAACTCATGCTCGGGTCATGAATGTATCGAGTTGTACTAGCTTGCAGGATATTTTTGGGACTGCCTGTCGGCGCAGTACTGCGGCAAAGGGTCTTCGAAGTTGGACCCATCAGAGTTGTTGTGATGATAATTCTGTGTCTGTCATTCGGGGTAGGGGTGTGTTTGTTCCAGGGAGGCAAAGGGAAGTCTCCCAGGAGAAAGGACCCCAAGGGGCGAAACGGCCGGGGGGGCATGAGTTTGGCCCCGCCCCCAATCATCCTGTCCGTCGCCTCTCCATTTTCCGTGTCCTTCCCAGAAGTCAGAACCCAGATGCTCCGAAGAAGATTAGCGGATCATGAAAGCAGGGAACAAGCGCATGTCAACGGATATGCATTGGACGGATGAAAGATATAGGACGAAACATGACATGGATGTCATGATTAATGCCTCAATGGCTATTTGTCTGTGTCGATTAATAATACAAGTTTAGAGTTCGGGGACTTGGAGAAGTGGCAACAAGGTCCATAGTAGTCAAGAAACGGGCCTCGAGAAATCACATCTCTCACCTGTCTGCAAAGTGTCAGTTCTTGGCTGCATTTGCAACAAGGTCATTGATCACTGATCATTGATGCAGGCCGACTGCGTACTACATAGTACATAACACAGGCCTCCGTTCCGGCTGTTGCCAAGTGACGTTTGCCGTGGATCGCATCTGTCGGCCGGAAGACAGGGCAGGGCAGGTAGGTCAAGGCAGACCACGGTCAGGCGAAACAGGGCAATGCAATGCAAGACCAGGCAAAACTTCAGGCAACGCAGGACCAGGGAGGAAAGACATCAAACAAGAGACGTTATATGAGTGAGGGTCGACGGTCTCCGTCTTTAACGAACCCCAGCCTCCCCAGGCCCCGACAGGCTGTGCCTGCGCCACGACCCTGGTGTGCACGGCGGTAGAATTCGTTTAGGATTCCGATCCAAAAAAAAATAATAATATCGGGGTCGACGGCAAAGGTCGGCAGACTGCTTCAGAATTGCTCTCGTAGTGAAAATGGTAGAAGCCGTGTTTGGAGACTGCCAAGATTTCCTTCCATCCATCCATGTCAGCATCAGCAACTCATCAACAACCAAAAAAGACAGACAGACAGGACATGCAGGTGCCAGCCTTGCTTGAAAAGGCGGCAGGCATCCAGGGCTAAAGGCACAAGGACCTTGGTGATAAGTCTGGGATTGGTTGCCAGTGCATGAAACCCCTGGGCTTCACATGTACGAATTGGCTGATCCGTGATGACCAAGCCACATCGCCCGGCCAGCACCCCACGATTTCGAGTTCGCCGTTGGATGTTCCAGACAGGAAAAACAAAGGGTCCGGTCCACACTTGAATGCCGAAGAGACTTGCCATGCGCAAGCCACGGGTTGCGGTGTGATGGTGTGGATGTTGGGGGGGAAGTGGTGGGTGGCGCGGAAAGGATAAAAAAAGAACAACAAGTAAGCAAAAAGGGAAAAGGATAGGGCAAGAAGAAGAAAAAAGCAAGGAAAAACACGTTCATTTCAGCCACGAAATCACGATTCACAGCACCACCTGTGGCCTCCACCTGTGGAGGTTAGCTCCTTCCTTTGGCCGTTGCAGTTGCAACATGGACTTGGCGGAGTCCCCACGGACCACCAGGCTATCTAGATTCTGGCCCCAGATGTCCAGATGTCGTCCAAGGTCATCATCCTTTCCCCCCAACCGCCCCCCCACCTCCTCCTTCGGCCCTCGAGGGTCGTGGCGTCAGTCTTTGCTCACCGGACCGTGCTGCATACATGCGCCCGTTCTGCAATGTCATTACCAGTCCTTTCTCGTCCAAAAGCCAGTTGGCAGTCGTGACAAGTCGCAGAGCAGAATACGTGAATACGTCAAAACTGCTCAGAAATCACCACAATTTTTTCGTGCGACATGGCCACTGCGTTTGGATTTCTCGAACGCGAACCAGTTCATGAGCTCCTCTCGGCTCGGCCTCATCATCTCGCATCGATCGCCCGTATCGTCCAATGCCGGGGTCGTAGCGAACTTTCATCACTCAAAATTCGCTTCGTATAATGGCTAAGAAAAAAGTTTGCAATTCCGGAATCCTCCAGCTGTAACATGTGCAACAATCTGGTATGAGTTCGTCTGATTCCCAGTGGATCGACAACATGGCCCATGTCTTCTAGTGCCTCTTCCTGGGTGTTTCTTCTTTTTCCAAAAACATGGAACATACCCGTGTGCTCAGGCGATTCCGTGTAAAACAGTTTCGGATTTCCCTACGACCGACTGACTGTATATGCCCGGTGCCCTGTCAGGTGTACCTTCCATCGTATCCTCTGATGCCCAAGTCCATCCCTTGCCATGAGGTCATCAGGTCATGAGGCCACGATGCCATCGTGTAAAACTAAAAGACCCAATATACCATAAGAAAAAAAAAGATCCCTCGGTCGAGACCACTTGTCCCTTTCCGAGCCCTCATTTTGCCGGAATTGAAAAAAGAACAAAATTCCCACTCTTGTGAAACAAGCTCCAAAGCCTGCGGAACGATTGATGATTCCAGACCCCATCTTTAGCCGCCATGTCGCGCAGCCCATACATAGAGTGGGTGGCAGGTGTACTTCAGTCAAGTCAGGTCAGTCGCCCGCATTGAGAGTTATCCTTCCTATCCTTGGTTATTCTGAGACGGCCGCTGGGCCCAATAGGGCAAAGCTGGTGGCTTGGGTCATTGTTTCAAGAGGACTTTATTTGTTACGATGCCATGCTGCGAGTGATGTCTGGGGAAGAACAGAAATAATAATGACAGTAATGACATTGATGATAACGACAACAAGAAGAAGAAGAATGAGGAGCTTCCACTTCCAAATATTTTTAGCAGCATCTAATGCAAAATAATGCTCCAGATACAACCACACGTCGCAATGCATAAACGTGTCCAGCAAAATACTAGGTACCTAACTCCCCACGACCTTGTCCTCCAAGCACACTGCCAGCAAGGCATGGCAAACAATAATAAGCCAAGATCAAAAGTGTCTTGAACGTTTCCATGTCGTGCTGCAAGTCCAAGGAATTCGCGTAAAAACGTTGTCCACCCTGTAAGTGCGGTGCAAGTTCTTGGCTCGAGCAAAGATACACAATCGTCCTGATTGATGGGGTTGCATTCGGCTGCGCAGAGTACGCAAACGTTCCTGCATCTGATATTGAGGCGCTTGGGACTTTTATGAATCTAAAGCTCGCGTGATTTTTTTTTTTTTAGCGTCTTTTCTTTTCTTCTTTTCTTCTTCTTCTTCTTCTTTTTTACTTGTTTATTGATTATTATTTTCTGCTGCTGGGGTTTTCTTTTGCCTCATGACTTGACTGACACCTGAACCCTAAACGGGCAGGCCTGGTCGAAACGATAATTCTCATCCCACAAGCGGCTTCAACTGTCTATTTTTTTTTTTTCTAAATTCTTTTCATATTGATTCAAGTTGGATTTGTCAGAATCATGCAAGCACATGAACTTCGTGTATAGGATGTACATTAGCAGGATGTATATAACCCACCGTGCGTCAACGGTAATTCCCAAACCTTCATACACCGAAATCAGGCGGCGAGATGTTCGGGATGACCTGCATAACACGGTATAGCTGTATCTTTTTAATGCTGAGAACGTTACACTTCCGCATCACACACATCCCGCATTTCCTGGAATACGTTGAACGTGCCTAGGAGGTTATTAGACTCACCTGAGGCTAGCTCTAATAGCTGTTAACGAAACATGGGTGGGAAGGATGGAAGGGTAGCGTTCTCGGCATCTAGCAGGTTCGGTCACATGCACATACACGACTGGAACAGGTGAACACACATATACAGACACAGACACAGACACACACAATCAAAGGCCGAGACGAGCCTGGGAAAAAAAGACCATGCTTGTTTCGCAAAAAAAAAAAAAAAAAAAACGCAATCAACTCGCTTATTGCCCTCAAGCAGAAAAAAAGACTACATCTGCTGGCTGGCCGTTTATCCAAGATAGATGTCCACCTCATCTCGCGCATCTGTATCCCACGCCTTCTGCAGGACATGCCCAATGCCTCTCCTGAAAGCCACGCCAGAGATCCTCTCCACCCAGAGCACATTGATAAAATGCACCACACCATCCTCATCCATATTCTCTTCAAATCTGTCCATCGGAAAGACATAAGATCCCTTGCGCTCCATGGCACTTGAAATGGCGATGAACTCGAGTTTTTCCTCCCCGTCATAATTGGAGGACTGGATGCCCAACCAACCATCATGCGCTCTGAACTCGCCAATCCACCGACCGGACCTGCTCCAGATGTTGCCAATCGCAATCGGCAGGCTTGCTTTATCTCGAGGTGAGACGGAGATGGCATAATCGACTTCGAAGAAGCCAGACGTTGTTTTGAAGAACAACAGAGGACCAGGCAAATCCAGCTCCGTCGGACTGGGACGAGAGTCAAATGCTGCTGCGCTGGTACCCTTCGGTACGTCTTCAATGGGTATGGGATATTTGAACGTGGTGAATTCATCGCAGTCGTGTCGAAAGTGGTTCCCCGATCTCGTCCAGCCGCGTGGCAACCCCGAGGCGGAGCTTCTGCGGGAACGGAATTCCCGCAGTTGAAGCCCCGTGTTCTTGATGGACATGCTCTTGACCCCGTCAGATAGGTTCCAGATGACGGTGGCTTTAATCCGGAAGTGATGAGTGCCCTGAAACCTCTTGGAATCCGGGCCGCGCTCGGTTGTTGTTGTTGTTGTTGTTGACCGCGTTGCTTGGACGTAGTCGGCCGCTGCCCTCCATAGAACAAGATCCAGGGGGACTCCATCAGTCCACCAGCCCATCCAGGACCACGAAGGTAGGCATATGGGACGGGACGACGGCCGTCTCCGAATCGTTGCTTGTGGTCGCCATAACAGCGCAATGTCGATAAACATGAGCGGCAGCCCGTAGACGAATCCTCCCTGGAAAGTACGCGACAAAACATGCGTGATGCCCGCGAAAGCCATCAAAGTGTCATCCACAAGTCGGACTCTTTTGACGGTATAGTCCATGACCAATCGAGCGTATTCATCCATATCTGGCCATGGCGAGTGTCGATATGCGAATACCGATTCCGAGAGGCCATGTGTACAAATAGGCTTCTTGCCCTTGAGGATCTTCATCATGTTCGTAGTGTCCCCTTGCCAGAGATCACAGTGGCACTTCCAAGTGATTGTATCTTCGAAAAAGAAGACCGTCCGACGCGAGTAAATACGCTCCTGGAGGGCCCAAACCCTTGTGTTCCACTTTGATGCCTGGAGCAATTCGGAGTGTTCTTGACTGCCTTGTTTGGGATTTCGAATCGGCCGCCGCGGGTCCAGGGGAAGTATGCCCGTATTGACATCACCATATGCTACAATAATGCCCAGATAGGCATTGGAAAGAATGTAGGCCATGTGGACAATGTGCTCCATTTTGTCCTTCTCGTCGTCCTGAACTACGCAGAGGCCATCCACCCACAAGTGCCGTATACCGAGCTTTTTCGTCAGCCATATAGCATCAAGAATCGTTTGCGAGACATCATTGTCGGGAAGGCTGAGCTGATAAGCGTCGACGTTGGATTTCAGCAGCTGAGCTTGCGGTCCTTCGGGCCTACTGTGTCGAGGATTCGAAGAGCCCTCATCGTAGCTAAGGGTTGCGTATCTGTCGGTGGGTTTGGCATGAACCAGACACCGCTCGACGCAGTCGATGAGAAAGACGGGACCCCAGGTTGGCGCATCAACCTCGTCGTGATCTGCGCAGTGTGTACCATGTTCGGTATTGCAGGTATCAAGCCACTCTCGGATGAGCGGGATCGGGGACTTCCTGGCGGCATAGGTAGCAGAAGTCGAGGCGCGCCTCTGTACAGCAGCAGCTGTCTCCTTGCGGGCTTGACCAAAGGTACCTCGGATTCGTTCGGTGATGCTCAGACGTTTGTTTCGCAGAGTTGAGTCACGGTCTGTTTCGCGATCCCGGTCATAATCACGTTGTCTTTCGCGATTCCTGCCAAAATCTCGATCTCGATGCGGGTCTCGGTCTCGGTCACGGTCTTGATTTCTCTCGCGACTTATATTCCGGTCTTGTGTTCTCTCGCGCGGTCGATCTCGTGCCCGATCCCGTGCCCGATCCCGCTCTCGTGGGGGAGAGGGAGAGGGGGTAGAAAGATCAGATACCTCGGGCATGACCTGCAAGTCACGATTGATGAGCGAGCTTGGGCTGCCGATGACTGGTTGAGGGAAAACTTGGCGCTTTCAAATACACCAAGAGCATCTTCTTTGATCCATGGCTCACGCGCGAGTCGCAAAAAAAGTCGCAAGATGCGGACGATTCGGAGGGGGGAGACACCCCGGCGCTGCGTCATGACCCTCAGGTTTTGTTGTGACTGGAGAGATAGCAAGCTAAGCAACCGGCAGCCCTGGAACAACAACATTAATCGCTGACCGACCGGCAGCCCGGGTGGGGCAAGTACCATGAAAATAACATGGGCGACTGGGTATCGATGAGAGACAAATGCGGCCGAAAGTCGCTCCCTGATCAAGTTTGTGTGTGAAAGGACATTGGCAGTCCGTACAAGCTACAGGGCCTGCTGCTCTTAGTTTTCGTAAAGTACTAAGTACTAGTGGAAGGAACGAAGTCACGGGCAACGGCCCTGTGATTGGTCAGGGCCTGGTCTTTCTTCTGTTGTCTGGTGCAAATAAGTGGCTGGACCATCAAGTTTCGACAGAGCGACGAGGGAAGTAATAGCTGGGATCTTCTTTGTGCATAGAGTACATAATACTTATGTAGTACAACAGATGAATGAGTGCCACAGAATCACTAACATCTTGACCCAGGATAGAAAAAAAAAAAAAAGGTTCGCCCAACTGAGATGTTCCCTACGCAGCATCAACGAATCGTCAGGGAATGTCTTCATCGTCATCACTTCCAAAGCCAAAACTGAAGCCCGACCCAGCCCCGGAACCATCAGTCTCTGCCTCCTTTCCCGTGACAGCGTCCCACTTCCTCTTCTTGCCGCTTTTCTTGTCCGCCAACTCCAGAGCTCTCTCCAGTACCTCGGGATGTTTCTGACCAAGACGCTCCTTGAACAATTCATAGGGCCGATCGACGTTGCAGTCAAACCCGGAAACTTGGTCGGGTTTGTCTCGCATGAACAAGAGTACTTCCGACAGGAGATTCAAGCTCGGGGTTTGGGGAACAAAATTTTGTGTCAGAGCAATTCCGCTTTCCAGGTTCACCACCAGGTGCCACCATCCACTGGGAACGTGCAGTATTTCGCCAGCGTGGCAAATGCCTTCGTTGCAATCCGGAAGATTTCTTGCTTCCTCGTGGAACGCCAACAGCCATTCCGCAATGCTGAGCGGGCTGGTCACTTCACTGCTGTCCTCTGACACGTAGACGCCCGGAACCTGTGCATTTGGGGGGAACATGATCCAGTACTTGGAGCCTTGGATCACTGCGTTCCAGGCGCTTGTGCCGTTGGGATCCTTGTGAAAAGTCGAGCCACTTCTCTCGGGGCCCATGATGAGCCATCGATGTGCTGGTCGTTCGTCGCCCAGAACCTCGAATAAGTCTGGTCCGAAGCAATCAGGTCGCCAATATGCTGCGCCGTCCCCGTGCCCGACATTGATACCCATCTTCTCGGCAAACTTGCGATCGAAAAGATATAACGGACTTTCGTCCCTGTTATTCCTCATGTAGTCGCAGTATCTACCCATCGTCCAGTCAACTGCCTCCGCGCGAAACTCGACGCTTCGAAATGCGTGTAATAATTTCTCAATCGTCCATTCGGACATTACAGGCCAGTCTTGGATGCATTTTGTGAGAATAAAGGGCTGCTCGGCCCATCGATCTGCGTATTGCTCATAGTTGAGATTCTCCATGCGGCGTATTTGATTGGACTTTGGTATGTTGGATGTGAAGTTGGACAAATTAATGTTGCTGCAAGCAAAAGGTCTATGCAAAACATCCGAGAAGACGTTCCCACAATCCACAACAGCCTCTCGATTTTTGGGCAATGCCAACAAGGTTGATCTCCAAGAACCAAGCCAGGTGAGAGACCGACTAGCATCGGTAGATAAACTGACAGGCATACGGCAGATTAGCCTCACTCTCGTACAGGTTCAAGCCTGCATAAAGTATGTACAGATCGGCAGCCCTGCGCAAGCTCTACACAAATGGGCCAGGAGTCGGGACAGGTCCGATGGAGGTCCTGGAGAGTAGAGGACGGCCTCACATGAAAGCACTTACAGCAAGAAGAGTGCTTTCCACAGCTCGTCTGAATGACAAAAAGCAAACAGGAATTTACATGTTGAGCCCAGGCTGAGCAATGATCTGACATCCATCTGCTCCAGAACCAGCATGATCATCTCATCTGGAAGAACACCCCATGTTCCACTGCTCAACTTGGCATTCAAGCGCTCTGAGAAGAAGCAGTTGCCCAGCGGTTTCACACCAAGTACGTGTGTGGGAATAGAGTCGCCTTGCGGAACAGCCTCGACGTCAAGTGAAGTTGAATCAGCAATTTGGTGTGTCTCGTTGGCTATGCCTCGGATTTGCTCATGAGCAGGGACCAGGACAGCGGAAGGCATTGTTGCAGGTACAACATTGACCGACATGCAGCTGCGGCCCAGCCTGATGAATCCCAAACGGCAGTGCGAGTAAGTTCAGGAACTGGTATACAGACACCTCTAATCCGAACCTCGATAGATTGCGTTTGCCACTTTGCAGAAAATTGCCGTCAGCCGACTACCTGGTCTGGCTTGACGGCTGCGCGAGAAGTGAGTCAGAGACGAACGGAGCGAGACGCCTCGAACGGTTTCGATGTGCGAGACAACAAAGGGGGCAGAGAAGAAAAAAAGGACGTGGGTGGTCGTTAGAAGCTACGGAGTCACCGTCAAAGTGTGACTGGTGTGTGTCTGCGCGGCTGCATGCGTGGTTCTTGGCAAAGTTGACCACGGGCAGTGGCCAGTGGGGGGCAGTGGCCACAGGCTACGACGGGCCACCGAGCAATGAGGTTAAGGCATATTGGTGCATCTGATAGGTTCGTGTTGGCTGGTGGGTCGTCGCCTTGAGGCAGGACGCACCCATCAAAGCAAAACGAGTGAGAGTTCGAGACGAACAAAGACACATCAGCCTCCATGCCCCATGATAGACTGAATCAAAGAGAAGCGGTTGGGTGCTGGGTATGACGAGGCTACTGCCAATCCAGTCACATGGTTTTTGAAATCTGGTCTTGCTGTGAGCCAGGCTCACATGAGAGACGACAATGTGTAAGACTTGGCCTCATTGGCCCGTGCGGATGAGGTGGATGGCAAGGCGTTCCAGCCTCAGGAAAGGAGAGGAGGCGGGACAGGAAAAAAAAAAATTCAAAAAAATCGGGCACAATCAGACAGACAGCTGGGGGATATGCCCGAGAGGGTACCCTAAGCGTGGGTCCCACATCCTCACAGTCGTCCCTGATTGGCCGGTCATCCCATGTGCAGGTGAAAAATATACAAGGCCGACGCCCCTCCACAGACAATTTTTTTTCTCTCCTCAAACCCTTTCCATTAAGGAACATCACTACAAGATATCACGAATTCTTCCTAGGTTTCGTTTCAGCTCTCACTTTTCCGAGAGCTTACGGATCTGGTCGACCTTTAATTTCCCTTTCCCGACAATCGCAGCCTTCCTAGTGAGGATCTTGCGATTTTTTTTTTCACCTACCTCATCGACTTCGTCGCCTCGCGTCCTTGCCACTATCTAGGTCGAGCTGCGCTTGATCTAGATTTTTCCAACCAAACCGCAATCATGGCTACCGATAAGGGACTCGAGGATGTCCCCGAGGGTGAGTTCCTTCACATTTATCCTAAGACGTTCTTTCGTGCTTTGGGCAGAATAGTTTAGAGGCATCGCGACGGGCTGGCAGACATCCTCTGAAAGCGAGAGACGGGGAGAGCAAAGGGAGACTGCCTACGCGCCTTCTTGGCCACGTCTGTCAAGACCCAACGATGCTGTTTGGCTCGGGCCCGCCATTCCTGCCCCGCACAAAAATAAGAAGGGAAATCTGAGTGGCAACATGGCTAACCTGAAATACCCCTTTTGCAGGACAGATTGAGTCCAACTACGATGAGACCGTCGACTCCTTCGATGACATGAACCTCAAGGCTGAGCTTCTGCGAGGTGGTGAGTAAAAAAAATAATGAATAAATTCTATTTCTCTTTCCTTGGCATCATGATGAGCATTGCATGCATGCACATTGTCTCTTTATCCATGACGTCTTGGGGAAAGATGAGAACAAGAGAGGAGAAGTGTGAGGTCCCAAAAAAAATTCTAACCGCGGAACGTGTAGTCTATGCCTATGGTTTCGAGCGCCCTTCTGCTATTCAGCAGCGCGCCATTATGCCTGTCATCAAGGGCCACGATGTCATTGCCCAGGCCCAGTCTGGTACTGGCAAGACGGCTACTTTCTCTATTTCCGTTCTTCAGAAGATTGACCCTGCGGTCAAGCAGTGCCAGGCTCTCATCCTGGCCCCCACTCGTGAGCTTGCTCAGCAGATCCAGAAGGTCGTTGTCGCCATTGGTGACTTCATGAACGTCGAGTGCCACGCCTGCATTGGTGGCACCAGCGTTCGTGATGACATGAAGGCCCTTCAGGACGGTCCTCAGGTCGTCGTCGGCACCCCCGGCCGTGTTCAGGACATGATCCAGCGCCGTATCCTCAAGACCGATGGCATGAAGATGTTCGTTCTCGATGAGGCCGACGAAATGTTGTCTCGTGGTTTCACCGACCAGATCTACGACATTTTCCAGCTCCTGCCTCAGTCTACCCAGGTCGTTCTCCTGTCTGCCACTATGCCTCAGGATGTTCTCGAGGTCACCACTCGCTTCATGCGCGATCCCGTCCGTATCCTGGTCAAGAAGGATGAGCTTACTCTGGAAGGTATCAAGCAGTTCTACATTGCTGTCGAGAAGGAGGAGTGGAAGCTCGACACTCTGTCCGACTTGTACGAGACCGTCACCATTACCCAGGCCGTCATTTTCTGCAACACCCGCAGAAAGGTCGACTGGCTTACTGACAAGCTCACTGCTCGTGACTTCACCGTCTCTGCCATGCACGGTGACATGGACCAGACTCAGCGTGATCTGATTATGAAGGAGTTCCGATCCGGCTCTTCTCGTGTTCTGATCGCCACTGACCTGCTGGCCCGTGGTATTGATGTCCAGCAGGTGTCCCTGGTCATCAACTACGATCTCCCTGCCAACCGTGAAAACTACATCCACCGTATCGGTCGTGGTGGTCGATTTGGCCGAAAGGGTGTTGCCATTAACTTCGTCACTGCTGAGGATGTCCGCATGATGCGTGAGATTGAGCAGTTCTACAGCACCCAGATTGAGGAAATGCCCATGAACGTCGCTGACCTCATCTAAGCATCTCAGCAGCTGAAGTTGTTCATCTCGTTTTTTTTTTGACCTTTTTTTCAAGGGAAAAAGAAATCAAATCTTGTCTCCACAAAAATCTCTAAGATATACTCCTTTTCTGACACTGCTTTGTCATTCAGCAGCCTTTTCTTCACAGCTACAAGCAGTTTGACATCAATCGGCTTCGGGAGGGAGGGTGGTTGGAGTGGTAGAGGCGGTGGTTGAAATATCATAACCAGGTCGTTTTCCTTTGTTACAGCTCTCTTGATAGATTCGCGGTTCTTTAGAGTGGACATTCGGGGGTGAAGGCCCCGCTGCCCAGGGCAACTTTTTTCATTTTACTTTTCCTTTGTTTTCTTGCACGGGTAGCGGAGCCTCGAGAAGGGTGTTATGGAAGAAAGAATGGAATGGCTGCGTGACGAAACAATCCGCAGAGGCATCCTTTACACCTTATTGACTATCAAGGTGTAGGTGGGCTTTCCATCCTCCAAAAAGTAATGCAATCGTTTTTCTTTAAAAACTATCTTTTCATCGCCCATGATGTCTGTATCTAGGAGTCGCTGGTTTAGAATGCTTTCGTTTTGAATGTCTCTAGTGTTGTTCCGAATCCGCGCACGACGAGAACGCCTTTCATAGAAATAGAAATGTCTTGTTCATTCTTTTGAAAGTTAACCGAGCGTCCTTCCACAGGCTGTTGTTAAGGTTGGGGTTCTAATGCATGAATGGATCTGTTGGGTATATACGATGTCGTCGATGCTGGTACGATGCATTTATAGTAACCTCGCCTAGGCTATGACTCTGGTTGTGGATGGGGGCACCATGTCATAAGGGAGATATACGTATGTAGCTATGTATGTGTACATGCATACATACGCACGTAGGTCTCCCGCATGGCAGTGCCCATGAGCGTCACCCAAAACAGGGAAACAGACAATGGGCACGGCTCTGCTCTGCTCTGCTCTGCTCTGCTCTGTCTGCCGTGGATTCTTATACCCCCTTCCAATACGCACCACGCACCACATCGCAGGCCACACATACAAAAATAGTACACCCAAAAACTTCATTTTCATTTCTTTCCATTTTTCATCTCTTTTCATTTCTTCTTCTTCCCGGCTCCATAAGCCACGGGGAAGGGGGGTGAGTTGGGGGGGCAAAGAGTTGAAGCAAGGGACATTATAGCAACTTTGTTCCCATACAGCCCCCAAGAATCCATGTCATTAATATAACTCCATTCAGTCTTGAGCTGTAATTCTTCTGTTTGTTTTTTTCGTAAAGGCTTTTTCGTTTGGATAGTATGTACATAGTTTTCGTAGAAAAAAAAAGACGTGGGGCTCATTATATTCCAACGCACGCTGTCATCACAACGCTGTCATCACAATTTCGGTTGACCTGCTCGGGTTTCATGGTTTTTTTTTTTTTTCGTGACTTTTTTTTTGGTCCTTGTAGATTGGTTCAACTTGCTTGGCCGTATGTGCTCTGTGGATGCGGACTCTTGATGACCTGTCCTGCGTAGGCGCCGGGGATGGGAACCGACTCGTAGGTTGGTTCGTCGGGTGCTTGGGGGGCATGTTGATGGAGAGCAGGAGGAAAGGAGGTGGAAGGTGGTGGTAATTGGGGAGCCGGGGACAAGAAGGCGGCTTGGATGGTTTTGGGGGTGGCAGAGGGGGCTTTGGCGGGAGGGACTTGGAGCTTGAAGGCTGTTTGTGCGTGTACGGAGGGGGGAGATGGTGATGTTGAGGGATTCATGTGGTTGAATATGGAAAAGGGGGGCGGCACGGCGCCGTTGCCGGAGTTGGAGCCGTCTTCGGGGCCGGGGCCGGAGCCGGAGCCGTCGCGGGAGGGGCTGCTAAAGGGGCCGGTGGACTCTTCAATGTCGGCGAGGTTTCGGTAGATTGCGGGAGGTTGGCGGGGCGACATGGTGTAGTTGCTCAGAGCGGTGGGGGACTTGGGGTGGTGGCCATAGATGGAGAAGCCGGGCGACTTGGGTGCGAAGCCCGGCGTGTTGGGAGCGGACTGGGAGCGGAGCTGGGCGAGATAGAGGTCGGACCGGGCCCGGTCTCGCATGTCCATGGACTTCATGAGGCGTCGCTTTGAGTAGTAGCGGTAGAAGACGATGCTGTAGAGGGAGATGCTGATGACCTCGATGACGATTTCGATGATGATGCAGATGAGCGTCCAGTTTTGAAGGCGGCATACCAGGACGTAATCAATCTTGTCTGAATAGATTTCCGCACGTTGGTTGTTCACACAAGCCCATCCCCACATGTCCTTGTTGTTGCCCGTGTTTTTGCTATGCTGGAAGATGACGGCGGTGATGATCCAGAGAAGCATGCTCAAGATGAACTAGATTGATTGAGTGATTAGCAACCACATGTACACCTCGGATGTGAATGTCTTGGACAAAATAGCGAATAATTTAGAAAGGAAGAGAAAAAAGAATGACTCACCCAACCAACAGCGAACATGGTATAGTAGGTATTCACCTTGGTGGCCCTCTTGTGGCCCCCCCGGCAGTATCCGCAAAAGACCAAGATACTGGCAAATAGAGACAGGCAGGCCATGGACAGGGTAAGCTTTTGCGGCCACGCTGTGTCTTGTGTGTTGGGAGCCCAGGGCGTGAATTTGCTGGCCGCGGCCAGGGACTTTGTCGAGTTGAAGATGGAAAAAGACGCCGACAGCATGGACAATATGATGAGGGAACAGCTAAAGTTGACGCCGCGCAGGGCAAACTTGGCCATGCGGACGCGCGTTTTGATTTTCTGGAAAATGAAGCCATGGATGTTAGTACATGATATTTATTGTTTTTTCCTTCTTTTTTTCCAGATTGTTTTTGAACATATACATATGAATAGAAGGAAGCATATGATAAACGTACAATATCCTTGGCCTGCTGCTCATCATTCTTTGCCTCGCGCTTCTCCAGAATTTCTTCCTCTCGAAAGGTCGGACTTAGAGGATTGGCAAATGGTTTGGCGGGGGTTCCCGGGACCTTCATGGCGCTCTTGAGGGGTGATTTGGGTCCATTGCCGGACGACTCTTGGGCGTTGTTGGTGTTGCTGATGTAGCCGAAGCCGACTACGCCGGACTGCTGCTGCTGCTGCTGCTGCTGCTGCGAGTCGCCCGCTTCGAGCTTCTCGGGGTCAGCAAACGGCGACCTAGGCATGTCCACCGGCGAGTGTACAGAGGTGGCTTCTGCGAAACGAGGTGTTCGTGGAGGCTTGAGGAGCGAGTTGTCTGTAGATGAGGAATCAGACCGGGTGGGCGTCAGGTTCAACGCGGCAGGCCGTTTCTTGTCTTCAAAGTCTATACAGTTTGTGAGAGAAAAGACAGAACCATGTTAGTCCCAATATTTCGCCAGTCATTATGAACTTTGTGTGTGTGTGTGTGTGTGTGTGTGTGTGTGTGTGTGTGTGTGTGTGTGTGTGTGTGTTGTTGTTT
>AFRA01000232.1:0-39403 GCA_000223055.1 Claviceps fusiformis PRL 1980
GTCTACTTTTTTTNTTTTTTTTTTTTTTTTTTTTTTTTTTTTTTTTACTTTTCCCTTGTAATCAGTACTTGATACCTTTTTTTGGTTTGTTTTCTTTATTTTTTTTTTTCGTCTTGTTTTTGGATCTATTTGTTTTTTTCCGTCTCGCTTCCTCAACGGTACTACTTTGCCCTCATGAGCAACAAATTCTCGCCATCCTCACCCTCATCGTCGAAGCGCAAAGCCCACACACGACAGACATGGTAGGAGGGTGCGCAGGTATGAATTACGCGGCGGACGTGGCAGGGTTTCCGGGATGACACGGAGCGTAGCATACATTGCGTGGCGTGGCATTTGTTTCTGCTTCTTGTTTTCTTTTGGCCTCGTTCTTGTTTTTTACTGCCTTGCACTTGCGTTTCTAGTCCTCTCTTCTCCTTTCGTCCTCGCTGTGGCGGTGGTTTCTTGGTATACTTGGCGGAAAAAGCTTCGTGGTATATTTCCTCCATGGGCTGGCTTTGTCGCGGGGCATGACCAGCTCATAGTTGCGAAAATTGCGTCTTGTCATTGTGTGATTTATTGTCGTATGGTGTCGGGGGGGGGGGGGGGATGCAGCTGGCTGATATAGTTCATGTCGGGCCTAGAAAGCTGTTTTGCCCTGTTTACTCTGTTCTTCTCCTCCCACTTCTTCTACGCTGCTGCTGTCTATTCGATTTGAAGTGCTGCTCGAACAGCCCGGTCATGTCCAGGGTTTTCTTGCCCCTTGAGTCCATGGGTTGTGTAGAAACAAACCTCAAGATGAGGACCTTCTCCCGTCGTCGTAGAGTCAACTCACGTACACAGGGCTTTTAACGGGATGAACACCATGTCTTGACGGTATAAGTGGAGGCTGCTGGGCGGATTGACCTTCTATTAAGAATCGCTGTCAGGTACAAAAAAAAAAAAAAGAAAGAAGAAGAAGAAAAAAGGGCTAGAAAAAGGACAGTGGAGAGTCTCAAAAAGAAGGCAAGACTAGTAGGCGGTAGGAAATCCGAGTACCATCTCTGCATAGCCGTCTGACAAGCTACTGAGGACCCCTTGATCCGCCTAGTATGTACGTATGTACGTGCATATCTATACACACATGTAGTGTGTATGTACCACGCATCTTCTCAGACAGCCTACGCAGAGCATATCATCCGCATTCTC
This sequence comes from Claviceps fusiformis PRL 1980, assembly GCA_000223055.1. Classification (NCBI taxonomy): domain Eukaryota; kingdom Fungi; phylum Ascomycota; class Sordariomycetes; order Hypocreales; family Clavicipitaceae; genus Claviceps; species Claviceps fusiformis. The sequence continues at coordinate 1,165 of AFRA01000232.1, forward strand.
GGAAGGCGAGCCACGAAAAGACAACAAAACAGCAGACACACACACACACACAGAGAGAGAGCAAAGGCAGGTCATGGGCCGTGGAGCTGAACGCTAGTACTAAACCCTCCTTGACAAACACACCAATTTTGTACATGACACACAGCTACCCATCTCCTTCTTGTACTCGACTCCCCTTTTCATCTACCTTTGTCCTTGTCCGCGCTGTGGCCACCTCTATGCTCCTGCCACCACGGCCAGGTTATCGTAAATCGCCTTCTTTACCTGATACAGCGTATTCCGTCTCCCCACGGCCGGCAAGCCCACGCTCTCCACCTCAATTCTCCCCTCTGCCGTCTTGCGAACCGATACGGAGCCGTCTATGACGAGGATGCCCTCGCCTCGGAACTCGGCTCCGTGGCCGGCGCCTTGCATTGCGCGTCGGAGATCTGCCAATCGCAAGTCGCCCACGTGAAGGGGCTGGGCGGTCGTTCTGGCGGCCGAGACGAGATTGGAGGGAATGACGTCCAGGACGGGGAGAATGGTGTCCTTGGCGGCGGTGGTGAGAGCCGTGGATGGCGGTGCTACGGCTTTGTGAGAGTCCGGCTCCGTTTTTTGTCGCTTGTTGGCTCCTGCTGCTGATGAAGCTGCGTCTTGGCCGTCGTTTTCATCGGCTTCCGCGGCGGCCGTCTCGCCGTCGGCGGCGTTGGTGGACGACGACGTCGACGACGACGTGGCCAGTAGTTGCCCGCTGATGGTGACGATGCTTAGGCCACGCACGTTTTGCCATTTGAGCTTCTTGACGAGAGGATCCGCGAGTTTCACGACCCACGCGTTGGTGTCGACACTGGCGTCGACCCAGGTGCCTATGCCTGGGGTGAAGACGTCAATGGCCTTGTCGCCGTCCATGCCGAGTGCGGCTCTGCAGTCTTCTGCTAGACTCATGGTTTCGCCGTGGTTGCCGCCAACGAGAATGAGCTTGCGAGGTTGAATCAGTGGAATGAGCATGTCCAAGCTGCGTCGATCGTGAAGGCCGCTGAAGTCGACGAAGCCAATGCGAAACTTGGCTTGGATTGTCTCGCTCTTGTACACCAGCTTCGAAGGCCCCACGGGCTCATCCGGCTCCATATCCTCCTCGACTTCATCGAGCTCGTCGGTCATGGCGGATCCGTCCTTGTCAGGGCCCGCGCCTCCGATGCCGTCTGCTTCAGCACCACCGGCCTTGTTATTATTGGTATAACCTCGTTTGTTGGGGCCCTTGTATCCCTTGGCCACATCGTCCCATTTGCGCTTCTTTCCAAGCTTGTCATCTTCTGCCGTCACATTGCCGCCCTCGGCGTTGTCTTCGTCTTTCTCCTCGGCCCGAAGATAGTCTTCTGGTCGAATGAGCTCGCCAAAGTCATCAGTTCTTCTGCGTCGGATGGCCACGGGAAAACATCGCTCTCGGCCCTTTTTCCCACGTGAATCGAAATCATAGATGCCTTTTCGTTTGATCAGGACGTTGATGCCGAGGTCTTCGTCTTTGAGTATAACGTTTTTCCGGCTTGCTTGCCCCATAGTCGCTGACACTGTCAGTGCTTTACCTTGTTGTTGGCCATCCTCATCTTCGGACTCGGAGGAGGACTCGGATGAGGCATCGTCAATGACGTCGGCCGGCCCCTCGAGCGACCCGGCTGCGCCTGTCTGTTGCGTGGCTTGGAGTTGTCTTTGTGTGGCGAGCCACTGTTGGTATACGGCCAGCTCGTCACCCTCCAAGGCCTGCCTTGTGGCCTCGCGAATGACCAGATCCCGCCCACCGGCGTACACCGACTCGATATTCTCTCCACTGCTGCTGCTTGCCTGGTCCACCGAAACTCCATCCCTCCTCTCCTTCCACCATTCCCAGAGAGTCCTCGCTATCGACGGATTGCCATCTTGTGCCAAACTTGGACGATCGGTGAGGATAACAAGGTTTTCAGAACCTTGGGCCAGGCCCTTGAGCACATCCTTCGAAAAGCCCCATTCGAGACTCGTATCGCTGGCAAGAATGACTCGTCCTCCGCTCGGAGCGGCGGCGGCGGCGGCGGCGGCGGCGGCAGTAGGTTGCTCGCCAACGGGTATTTGGCTGACCAGTTTGGCAATTTGCGCTTTGCGCTCGAGTATTCGCAAGTATTTAAAGTCGAACGGACCTCCTTCCTTCTTCTCGATTGTCCCATTCGCCTTGCGTTGACCTTCAGCACACGCTTCGAACTCGTGAACAATATTATCGTCCATCCATTCCAGCATGCTTCTCGCGTTCCGCATGGTACTTGACATATTCCGGCCAGCCAGGTACAGCTTTGTCGATTTCAATGTGCTTTCATGGCCAGAGGCGGCATCTGCTCTCCACGCGTGCTCGAGAAAGTACGACAACTCCAAGACCCTTGCGCTTGAATCGACAGGTATCAAGACGGTGCCGCCCTTGAACACACACGTCTTAATCATGTCGAGCATCTGTTCATCTCGCTTGACCCGACTTCCGGATTGTGCTGACTTTTGGGCGCCGCGGCTGCTGCAAATAAGTGCTGTGGGCTTTCGAAGCTGCTCTATGACCTCGGCACCTCCACCACCGGCTCCGCCGAGCCATGCTGCGCCCGCGAATACGTTCTCTCTGGCCTGGTTCCAATCCACTGCGTAGACAATGGACTCGAGTCCGTGCTGTATGTGCCAGATTGTACCACCGAGCGTGTGTCCAGAGTTGTACGCCGTGATGGTAAGCCCATTCAAGGGTGGTGAGAAGGGTGACGGAAGAGGTTGATGTGGTTGAGAGTACTTGAGGGGCTGGATGAGAGAAAAGTAGCGCCCGATTTCGTCGGGGGTCGGGGATTTCAACAGTAAATTCTGCGCCGCCGCGGCCGCCGCCGTCTGCGTGTACGCATACGCGATCTCGGATAGCGAGCTTTGTCGGATGGTCGTGGAGGCCGCGGGGGTGGAAGAGTAGAGGTCCTGGGTCAGAGACCGACCGAGGTCGATGACAGGCCGGGTCGCATAGGCGGGAATGCGAGTAAATAGTGGAAAGTTCTTGCAACAATGAACATAGGCGGCGAGATGAGAGACTGTTGCGTGCGTGAGGAGGATCAGGGACAACGTAGGCACTTGTCTGTTGTGGGAGGACGGCAAATTTGTTTGTGAGCAGGCGAGCAGGCGTGACAGACGTAGGGGGGGGGACATCGAGAACTTGGTAGAAACGAGACGCGCAATCCTTCATGACTTACTTTTCCAGCTCTTCCAGCTTCCCAACGTCAAACGTCTCGTCCCAGCCAAGATCAACCAAGACCTTGATGCCACCATCGAGCTCCAGCAGGGATTGCGACGCAGTCGATTCGGAGAGGGCGCCCTGGAGAGGGCAGAAGATGAACATGGTAAGTACCAAGTAGTCGTGGCACGGCGACAAGCGACAGCGACAGCGACGGCGACAGCGACGGCGACAGCGACAGCGACAAGCAATGGGCGACGAGCGACAATGCCTGAAAGGAGAAAGGGCGTTGGGCGATCAGCAGGGCGGCGCTTACATGATCCCCTTGCCTCGTTCGTCAACGCAGTACTCGAGTGTAGGCTCAGCGAGATGGCTCTCGCTCGTGCTGGCTGCGCGATGGAAACACGCGAGGGAGGTTTGTCGGAATTGTTGGGTTGGTTGCGCGACGGATGCAAAGTCAGGAAGCGCCTCTGATGTCACGGGTTGCAGGCACGTGACGTGGAGGAGCTCTCGCCTGGGCATCTGCTAGGAGTATACGTAGTATCCAGGAAAGATCAGCGTAAAAAGTAGGTACCTCCCTAACGTGGACCAGTTCTTGCGCTGTCTACACCCGAGAATAGCAGTATTGGTTGTTTTGTTTTGTTTTATTTTTTATCTTCATTTCCATTTCATTTCCATTTCTGTTTTGTCAGTCTCTTGTTATCCGCTGGGAATAGAACAGAGAAGCACCCGGATTTATCCACCTCCTAACTAGAACCATCTGCCAGGAAACCAACCCTTGGCGATGCATTATAAGCGGCTTCTTCTATGTTTTGTCCAAAAGTAGCTTTTCTTTTCGTTTTTCGTTTTTTCGTTTTTTTTTTTTTTTTTTTTTTTTTTTTTAGTCTTGGAAATGAAACCATCAAAGCCTAGACATGCACGTAGTAGTAAATAACAAAAGGATTTCTCAAAGGGAGACATAATACGAAGAAAAGAAGAGTACATGAAAACAGAGCGCTTTCTTATTTTGGCCAAACGCCGAGGGGGCGTCTCTGTCAGACCCAGCCGGATTAGAAGCGAGGGATATTGGCGTCCAGCTGTAAGGGTTTTCTTTTTCTTTAACAAAAAAGGGAAGGAAGGGGGGGGACCAAGACAGGTGAAACAAAGAGGGACTACCCCAATCGTTGGACGTAGCAATATGTACCTTTTCCCGGGGAATATTCGCTTGTTACTCAATACGATGGAGACTGCCCGAAATGGACTGTCCGAAATGGAGACTGTCCGAGACTATCCGAAATAGAGACTATCCGAATGGAGACTGCCCGAAATGGACTGTCCGAAATAGACTGTCCGAATAGAGACTGTCTGAAATAGGGACTATCTAAAATAGAGACTGTCTAAGACTATTTAAAATAGAGACATATTTAAAATAAAGACTATCTAAATAGAGACTGTCCGAATGGAGACTGTCTAAATGGAGACTGTCCGAATGGAGACTGTCTAAATGGAGACTGTCCGAAATGGAGACTGTCCGAAATAGAGACTGTCCGAGACTATCCAAAATAGAGACTATCCGAAATAGAGACTATCTAAATAGAGACTATCTAAATAGAGACTGCCTAAAATAGACTATCTAAAATAAACTGTCTAAAATAGAGACTGTCCGAAATAGGGACTATTTAAAATAGAGACTGTCCGAGACTATCTGAAATACAGACTGTCCGAGACTATCCGAATGGAGACTATCTAAAATAGAGACTGTCCGAGACTATCCGAATGGAGACTGTCCGAAATGGAGACTGAAATAGACTATGCTGCCGTGGAATTGTGCAGGCGATTTCACTATCCTGACATTCAGCATTCAGGATGCTCATGTTTGTCGCAACCATCATGTGAATAGAAGAGCGGGATTGGGATCGCGAAACGACAAGTACGTGCGGGATTAGGTAGGTACTCGATACAATTATCATACATAGGTAGGTACTAACCAGACTGCAGTCCGAGGTCACGTGTGAGGTTGCCCGGCAAGGCTTCTCTTTTGCTTTTCAACTATAGCTACCAAGCACTTTGCAGTGTAGCGCTGGAAAGGAGAGAGCGGTTTCGGTAATTTAGAAAAAAAATAGTATCCCCCTTGTTCGTCAACTTGTTCTTCTTCGTCTCTCTCATTGTAGTTGTGACCTGGGTGCGTGAGGTCGGGAGTTTAGAGAGAGCTTCACCCCGCGCGAAAAACTTGACAAGTACCGAGGTACCCAAGTACCCCACAATCCCAAGGGAGCCGGGATTCGGGAAACTCTCCTCCGATCAACCGCCCTGAATCCTGATACAGGGTCCAGACTCCAACGTCGGATGACATTCAAAGACCGCAGCAACTCGTGGGCCCAACCAGTCCACCATTGTTGCAGACGAACTCATCTTGGCCATTCCCTTTGTATTGAATCTGTAAGTAAAAAAGAACAAGAAGAAGACCATGGCATCTATAACCAAGCCTGTCCTCATCAGCGGCGCTGGCGTCGTCGGTCTGACCCTCGCTCACGGTCTCAAAAAGGTATGTATATATTTTTCTTCTTCTTTTTTTTTTTTTTTTTTGTTTTGTTCTCCCAGAACGCCAACTCTGTTACTCCATTCACTTCAAAATAAAACCAAGGGCGCAAATAGAATCTTTTTTTTTTTGTCCAGTTTTAGAAAAATACATCTGATTCATGCGCTAAATACCTCGTCGTCACATCCCTGCAGGCCAATATTCCGTTTCAGATCTTCGAGCGCGACGAGCATATCGATGCCCGTGGTCACGGATGGGCCATTACCATTCACTGGGCTCTGCCCTTTCTCGCGCAACTCTTGGACGAGGACACATTGGAGGCCATCGAACAGGTCCAGGTCGACCCAGAAGTCGGCCGCCACGACAACGGCAACTTTCTCTTCCTCAACCTGGAGACGCTCGAGTCCAAGTTTCGCATCCCGCCCAACAAGCGGAGGCGGGTGAACCGCGAGAAGCTGCGCAAGGCGCTGCTGCATGGCGTCAAGGACCATGTTCAATGGGGTAAGCGACTGAGCAACGTGCAGGCATTGAATGGGGATGAGAATGGGAACGGAAACGGCAGTGGGAATGGGTTAGATGGCCGCGGAGGAGGTCTCGTTCGTGTCACTTTCTCCGACGGGTCCTCGGCGGATGGGAGCATGCTGGTCGGCGCGGAGGGGACCAACTCGGCAACGAGAAAATTCCTCGTGCCAGACAAGTATCGCGCGCATCAGCTTCCCGTGCGTCTCATCGGCGCGGCGGTAGACATGACGCCAGAACAGGTCAGGCCATTGCGAGACATTGATCCGCTCCTCTTCCAAGGATGCCACCCTGCCACCGGCAATTTCCTCTGGGTCTCCATGATGGAAAGTCCCGGGATCAACGGAACCAAGGGCACAGAGCAAGAACGCTATGTTGTCCAAATCATCACCTCCTGGATGCTCAAGGAGGGTGACGAGAGCAAGAGCAGTAGCAGTAGCAGTAGCAGTAGCGGCAGCGGCAGCAACAAAACAAACCAGGAGAACGGTGCCGAGCGCATCGCCGAGATGAAGCGCCACGCCCAAGACTTCCACCCGCTTCTCCGCCACGTCGTGGACAGCATCCCCGAAACCGCACCCGTCCTCGAGATCCCCATCCAGGACTGGCCCTGCCTCGAATGGGACAATCGCCACGGACGCGTGACACTCATTGGCGACGCGGCCCACGCCATGACCATGTTCAGGGGCGAAGCCGCCAACCACGGCATCCTCGATGCGTTCAACCTCGTCCAGCAACTCGCCAAGGTGCACGCCGGCGAGCGCGCTCTTCGGACCGCCGTGGACGACTACGAACATGAAATGAGAGACCGTACGGGCGGCGAGCAAGGCGCCGTCATGCTCAGCAGACAGGCGTGCCTCGATGCGCACGATTTTCACTCGCTGAACGAACATTCCGCGGTGCTAAGGAGGCGAGCCATAAAAGGCTAATTGACTTATCGAGAAGCACGTAGAAACTCCATTTCCATTTAATGGCTGATGACACCAAACGGTTTTCAGTGCTCACGTGTTCGCTATTTCCATGCACAACCGTACAGCCGTTAGTTAAAAAAAAAAAAAAACTTGCTGCCTCAATTCTCCCCACAGGTTCCATAAAAGTGAATCCCTGGGTGCTCAGAAGGCTACACCTCCGTACCTATCCGCACTCAGACACCAAGATATTGAAGCAAGGCTGAGTCGCTTCCGATCAGCGATGAGAGAAATATGGGCGAGTACAATGCTGTAGCCTTGTCGGCATCAAGGGGATAGATAGAACACACAGGAGTCGGGCCACCAAAAAGGACACCCGTGACCCAGCATCATGTTCCCGCGCCCCCTTTTTGTATTCTATTTTTCTACGCCACCCCGATTCTCGACTTCTCACGTCATACATCACGTCATCAGGTCATATGCTGCATGTTACGGCGCTCTTCTTCTTCTTGGTGGGCTCCCCTTTATTTTAGCTTGTTAGCTTTGTCTTTTCCCCGTCTTTGTTTCCATCGTTCCAAGCCCATTAGCTTTTCCTCTCCATTTTCACTTCCATTCCCATCCCTCTTCCCACTTTAGCTCTTCTCTTTTCTCTTTTCCCCACCTTCCCCTTTTTTGATACTCTTTTAGGATTTTTAGGCCCTTTTTTTAGTGTGGCTTTCCACTTTTTTCACTTTTTCGACTTTTCTTTATTCATCACTTTTTAGCGTGTGGGGGTGGCGGGACTTTTTCTCCCTCGTACTTTTTTCCTTCTTTAGCTTTTTTACTTTGCTGCTCTTTCCTTGTCACTCGTCACTTTTAGAATCCCTTTTTTTCATTCGCCACTTTTGAAACGCATGTGGCGAGACCTTTTTTTGTCATCTTTTTGTTTTTTTAGCCCCTTTCAGTTTTCTACCTTTTACTTGACCCTTTTAGAATAGGTGTAGCAGGACTTTTTTTTTTACCTCCTTTTTTCTTATCTACTTTACGTACCTGGGTATCCGGGCATTTGCTCATAACGTGAGCCTCCACCGGCACCGGATACGCGCTCGATGTTTTGAGACCACAGGGGTGGGTGGCAGGACTTCTCTCTCTCTAGCTTATTCACTTTTTCGACCTTCATTCGTCGCTCGTCATCCGCCGCTGTCTAGATCGCACTAAAGGCATAGGGCACTGTTTATGCCAAGGCATAAAGAAGGTACTTGGGTCTATAGAACAATACAAGTATAATAGAAGTCCAACTATCTTTATTCAGTAGACAAGTACAACGTATACCACTATCCATAGCCCTTTTCTCGCTGCAGAGGGGAACATATCTTTTGAGGCATATAGGATCCACGCCTCGTGGACCCGCGACCCTACTTGGCGCCGTGTGAGCATTGAATGCCAAACGGAGACAAGACCACGGACAATGGACTCTCAAGTCAGTCCACAATGACAATCTCCATTTTTGACATGTTGACGTGATGAGGTGGGCCTGCCAAGGGCGCTTGTGGATGGATGGTGCCTGCCACGTATCGAGGAGCCGGGGTGGCGCGCTGTTCCGCATTCCAGGAGGAGGAGCGGAAAGATGGAAAGGCGGAAATGAAAAGGGCTACGAGGGAAAAAAGGTCCACCTACCCTGATATTTGAAAAATATGAGTGAAAAGGTAAACAGTGAGAGAGCTAAAGAGGAAAAAAAAAAGGTTTAGCTACCCATATGGTCTACAAGTACGAGTAAAAAGGTGAAAAGTAAAAGTAAAAGTAAAAAAGTGAAAAGCGAATAAGGAAAAGGCTACGAGGAAAAGTGTCCACTCTCGAATATCCTAAAAGTGATGAGTGATGAGTGATGAGTAAAGCGAAGAAAAAGGGGGAAGGCTTAAGAAGAAGGGAAAAAAAAAAAACTACAAGTTTCAAGAGTGACGAATGAGAAGTGACCAGGGAAGATTAATAAACAAAAAAAAAGGAAAAAAAAAGCGAAAGACGAAAAAAAAGGGTCCGCTATCCCGACATTCTAAAAGTACGGGTGAAAAGGTGAAAAGGGAAAAATGGAAAGGCTAAAGCGGAAAAAATGACTGCTGCCCCAGCAGAAAAAAAAAAGGAAAAAGGAAAAAGGCTAAAAGCCAAAGAAAAAGACTTAAAATAAAGCCGCTGCCCTGCCTTCCAAACACGACGAGTGAAAAGTGAAAAAAGGGAAGTGCTAAAGAGGGAAAAAGGTCCGCCACCCCAATATCATCGAACTGGTGAAGGAAAAGGGGAAAAGTAAAAGGTACACCTCAACATCATAGAAGTGACGAGTGACGAGCGACGAGTGACGAGCGAAGCGTTGGAACTGGAAAAAGCTACATAAAAATATGACAGAAAAAAAAAACCCACTTCGCGCCTCATGACTGCTAAAAGGATAACTACTAAGTGATAGATACGCGGTATCCATTATAATGTCTATACTAACTGGTAGTTAGACTTCTATCCCTTTTACAGTCATAAGGGGCCAACCGGGTCACCGACCCCACCAAGGCCCGTATACTTGAAGAATACCTTGATAGAGCTAGAAATGTACTTGTCTGTACTGAATACAAGATAGTTAGACTTCCATTATACATACTCTTTCATAAACAGTACCTCTTCCATACCTTACCGTAAATAGTGCACTTTGCCTTTAGTGACCAGTTGGCGCGTCATGACTGCCAAAGGGATATGTTTATGACGCCATGGAAAGATAATGACAATGACAATGACAATGACAATCACGACAACAACCACGACATCAAAAAAAAGCCTCCACGGCTCATCCTTCAAAATTCACCATCATAGATATTGATACACTCCGGGAATACGGGCTACCCAGTCATGCATAAAAAGCTCCAAATGGCCGCCCAAATTGTATAATTTTGCGACAAACGCTAAGTAAACCATGTATACCCGGACATTGTGCGTCTCGGGATACACTGAAATGTACATGAAATATATAAGACAAGGATATAGGGGGGGAATAAACAAAGAAAGCGATAAAAAAGAACCAAAACCCCAGGAAACCCCAAAGAAAACCACTCCAAAAAAAACGCCCATTTCCCCCTTGTCACCCTGTCACCTGGCCTCTTGGTCCAATAGCGATTTAGAGACAGAATTTTCTATCCAGCATTCGCAAGGCTCTCATATCCTCGCTGACACCGCCCTTGTCAAGCAACACAGCACTCGTCGGCGGACTATTGGGAACAGTCCTTTTGCCCGAAATATTGCTCGCGGCAGACGCGCTCGAAGGGCGTAGAAGGGTGGCCAAGCTAGAAAGTTGACTGCCGCTCATCATGGCACCTTCCTGTTTCACCTTGGGCGGGCTCACACTGTGCTCTCGAGTCGGCGGTGTCATTCCAGGGTGAGGAACGGGCCCCGCAACCGAACTTAGAGCTGGTAGTGGCCAATTCATGCTTTTTTGACGTTCCCTGTAGCCAGGAGAATCAGATAGTCTCGGAGGCGATGGACCTCTGTGGTACGGAGGCAGTGGAGCAGCCGTAATTGGTTGAGGGTGTTGCAAAGGAGGCAGCGAGGGCCGGTCGTAGTGTGATGTCTGAGGTGGAGCGTGAGTAAAGTGACTAGGTGGGCCACCGTGAGACGTTGGAGGCGGCGGCGGTGGTGGCGGAAGAGAGTGAGTATGAGTATGAGCCTGAGCCTGAGCCTGAGCCTGAGCCTGAGCATGGGCATGAGCCTGAGCATGAGCGTAAGCCTGAGCATGGGCATGAGCCTGAGCATGAGCGTGAGCCTGGGCATGGGCATGAGCCTGAGCATGAGCCTGAGCCTGAGCCTGAGCCTGAGCAGCCTGAGCCTCAGCCTGAGCATGAGCAGCCTGAGCCTGAACCTGGGCATGAGCAGCCTGAGCCTGAGCCTGAGTATGAGTACTAGTATGAGCGTGAGAGCCGTGAGGATAGGCTGTAGGCATATATTGAGAATAAGGAGGAGTCGCATCAGGCGACGGGGGCCAACCATACGCGGGTTGGGGGTAATGGGCATAAGCCGGATGAGGAACGCTGTGGTGATGAGGAGCAATCAGGTAGGACTGCTGCATAGGTGTTCGGGTGAGTGCAGGAGTCTGGTTGGTCTCGCCTATGTTCGATTCTGGATACATGCCCTTTGGCGGGACAATGGTTCTCAATGCAGGGTCTGTGCTGGGTTGTGACAGATCGGTCTGACCGGGCTGCGGACGCGAGTAGTAGGATATGAGGTGCAGATGCTGACCCGTAGACGTTGTGATGCTGAAAGACTGCTTCATGAGACCGTCGGCCTTGTATCGATAGCCCTCCGGCTCATCATCACCGTGGTCCTCGTCGCTCCCGCGTCCCGAGTCGGGAGATTTCCCATTGCCGCGCCGCGCGCTCCCAAAACCACCACCCCTTTTGCCCTCCATCTCCCGATAAGTCAAGAAACTGCCGGATACGCGGCTGGCGCTCCATGACTTGCCGTCTGTCCATCGTCTCATGCCGGCTTCCCTCTCGTCCCATACGAATACGGATCCCGAGCGAATCGATTGTCTCTCCTTTTCAGAAAGTCGACGCTGTACCCTGGGCAACAAGCCCAGGCGACAGGCCTCAAACAGCTTGATGGCGTCGGTGGGAGTACGCACGTAGCCATGGTACGTCTCCATCTTGTCGGAGCTCATGGCTCCGTCTTGAAGGATTTGACCGTACCTGTTTTCACAGGACGTCTGAAGAGCGGGTTGATGATGATGATGGGTGAAAGGAGGTCGAAGAGGGTGCGGTGAGCACCAAAATCGAGTCTGACGAACTCGCAGGGCGTCTGTTGCGACGCCCGCTCAAAGTCACTCGGTTTTTTGTGAAAGCAGGTAAGCCCGAGTAGGTAGGATATGACACAATCTCCAGCACAAGGGAGTCGCTACTGCCACAAGTCCTCGGTCAGTCATCAAAGCCAAAGTCGGACAATATGGTCTCGTTTGAAATCAATCCAGTCCAGTCCACCGTTTAAGCACGCGTGTACCCTCTTCAACAAGGACCACAGAATGCGAAGAAAAAAAAAAAAGAAGAGAAGCTCCCGATCAACGAAATCCCTTGTCTAAATGCCACATACCTATGAAGAGGGTTGTGGACAGGAATGTCGACAAATGAAACTGGCGACGAGTTCGAGTTCGTGGAAGTTACGACGACAAATGGAGCGGTTGATCGTGTATCACGCAGAGCGAGATAGAGCTGAGATGGTTATGATCGGGATCGTGGAGACGGGTAGTTGAAGAGGCGTTCGACACTTGCCAAGGTTGAAGAGGGGGGGGGGAGGCGAGAACAAAAGGAAGATTAGCAAAGAAATAAAGTTGGAGAAGGGCGCTGTGCGTGACATAACAAGCAAGGGGATTTGCGCAGAGGCAATCCAAAATAAAATGAAATAAAATAAATAAATAAATAAATAAAGGGTATGGAAGGCTGCCAAATGGACGACGAGTTCGGCGCCGTAGAGCCGAGAAGGGGCGTGTGAGCTTTCAATGTTGCTTGCTTGTTTATTTTAAAGGGACGGAGAAAGGCTGAGAAAGGCTGAAAAGAGCTGGGATGGCTAGGAAGGAGCCAGGGTCTGGGACCGGAGATGGGGGTGCGTATCTAGCGAGGGATGGGGGGAGGGGGGTGGAAGAGATGAGGGGGGGTGTGATATGTGTGCGTTGTGTCTGGGGTGTGTCGTGAGCGTGTGTGCGTTCGTATGTGCCGTGTTTGTGTGAGCGGAAATCCGTGAGTGGCTGCGTCCAAGCAAATCTCGTGCAGTGCTGATGCTGATGGGCGGCAACAACAAAGAGGGAGAGGGAGGGAAAAAGAGGGAGGGAAAAAGAGGGAGGGAGGGAGGGACACGGAGAGAGAAAGAGTCGAGTTGGCCGAAAGATGCATAGATAGATACATCAACAAGACGGAGAGAATTTCGACGCTCCATGTATGCAATGCTCGCGCGCCCAAGACAAGCCAAACAAGCACGAAACACACACGACAAGGCACGACACGCACAACACGCACGACACCAAGCTGTCCCGATTCTTTGTTCAAGCTAAGCCGAACCTAGCTGCTGCCAAAAAAAAGCTTGATTACGTCCCATGAGCCATGAGGCTCCATTTGGTGCCGTCGGCGTAGTCAGAGGGCCTGGCGCAACCACAAGAATGACGATTGGCAAACGTCTTGGTGCCCACGACGCCATGTCTCGTCACGCGGTTTGGTAGATGGAACTGCGACCCGAGGCCTTGTTTGAGCAGCCAGGCTGTCCTGAACATTCGAAAAGTCGAAAAGGGAGAATTGAAGCCAGGCATGCGCATGCGCATGGGCTGTGCGGCGCTGTGCTGCGCTGTGTAGCCGGCATGCTAATTCATGGCCGAGTGGCTGACACTAGATGATCAAATCGGCTTTGCTCGTCGCGCCGAGCCTGGACATACGGAGCCATTTTTGAAAATCTTTTCACGTACGGGCAGAATGGCATGAAGAATGACGCGAAGAATGACTAACTAGATGGCTGCCTACGCAAAGGGCGAGGGAAGGCGGAGGAGGATGAGAGGAGAAAGAATTGGAAAAGGAGCAAAAGGAGTACAAGCAGAACAAGTGGCACAACAGGTGGGGGGTGGTACCAGTCGACCGGGAATAAAGCGCAGACGAAAGGACCAAGATGAGCCAAGATGCGACATGGCAAAGCGACAGCGTGCCGGTCGGCCGAGCCAAGAAAGCACCAGAGGACCAGAGCACCATGGAAAGGACGAACAGAAGAAGCCAAGAACAGCCAAGAAGCTTGACGTCGTCAGGCAGGCACATGCAGAATGCCCGTGAGAGCCATGAGAGCCATGCCATGCAAATGCAGCTTAGGCGAGCGAATGGAAGCACAACCAGAAGATGATGCGCCGTGGAACCCGTGATGGGATTTGGAGCATGCAATGACGTTGATGGACAAGGGGAGAGGGGTAAACAAAGGAAAGATGAAGGGGATATGGAAGGAAAATACGATGAAAATAGAGAAACAAAGGGGGGTAAGAAGGGAAAGACATGACAAAAAAAAGAAAAAGAAAAGAAAAAGAAAAAAAGAAAAGAAAAGAAAGAAAGAAAAAAGGAAAGAAAAAGGAAAAGGAAAAAAGGAAAAAAAGAAAATAAAGAAAACAAAAAGAAAAAGAAAAAACGCCGACAAGCTGGCAGGTGTAGCCATGGAGGAAGCCTGGCCTCTGGCTTGGTCATCATTATAACATCGTCGGTCTTAATCAGACAAACAGGCTCTCTCTGTTTTCTTTCCTGTCCCGTCCGCTCGTCTGATGGTCATTGACTCATCAAAGAGTGCAGCCTACCTTCAATCATCCAGCAAACTTGAGTGTGCGCCGCATTGGGCTTGTTGGCGCCCGTCGGCGTGGTGATGTGTCGACCAGTCATCTCCGTAGCAGAGTCTTGAACCTTGTCTGATGAATCAGCTTTCTTTTCTTTTTTTCTTTTTTTTAATAGGGTATGAGAGTTTTTAAGCTTTTGCCGGGGCGCAAACTCTGTCTCCCCTTGAACCCTGCGCCAGTAGATGAGGGACTGCACTGTATACAGCATGTGCCAGTAGGCTGTAAGCACATAATAATTAAGGTGGACAAAAAAAAAAAGAAAGGATCGATGCTAAGCTTGAATCTGTCTGGCCTGTCATGACCATATGCAGGAAGAGAAGGCAGGTCGTAAGCGTTGTTGCGTCGCGGGCAAGGGGCGGAACAAGGGGGGGGAGGGAAAGAGGGACGGGATAACACGATAAGGTGAGGATGGAGGCTACAGATAAAATGAGGGTCTCCCGATGCCATCACCAAGGAATCGCTCGACAAATCAAGTGAAGCGGAAAAGGTCCAGTGCCGCAAGGCGCGCCACATTATGTGCGCCACAAGGTGTGTGCATCTTTTCTGCAATATGCAGCCGCAAGCGTTGCGTGGCCACAGGGGCACCTTTTCCGGGTGGGTAAATCGGCATGTTGGGGTGGAGATGTGCATATGCGCCCTTCTTTCCTTCCCTCCCTGTTTCCCACTTTCCTCTTTCCCTCTTTCCCTCTTTCCCTCTTTCCCTCTGTCCACTTTGTTCCCCTTCTTTCCGTTCTAGGAAGGAAACAAAGCTCGGGATAATCCAGCAACAGGCGGATTCGTCTTTTTGCTGTGCAGCTGTGCACAAGGCAAGGACGTGGGGCTTCATTTCATGACGCCAGGCGCATCAGGTCCACGAGTCGACAACAAGGACACCGCAGAATCAGACACCAAGAGCCCTACCTGGGAGATACCACGAGGAACTCGTGCAGTCAGTCATAAGCATGTCGTGGTTGCGCGAGGCTTCGTGGCGCTGACCATCCGGCTAAGTCGGCACAGACAAGTCCGCGTCGGCGCCTCCCGACCTGAACACGAATGAAACGAAATAAAGTCATGGTCAATGTAAGCATAAAGCTAGTTCTCGCCCCGTGTGTCTTGTGTGTCTTGTGTGTGTCTGTGTGTGTCTGGGTTGTTTTGCTAGCGAGACGTCTTCTCGTATCACACCCACGATCCCGTTTCGTGCAGAAGTACTGTCTACTATGTATGATACATGCCAACATGCCATGACTAGACCGAAACAGGCCCATTCTTCACACTTCACGGCCCACGCGGCATATCATGCCCTGCGTAAGGGGGACCCCATGTGCATGCGCCAGTGGCAAGCGAATGGAGGGATGCGAAATCTGCGAAATCTACCTCTACAAATAACCTTATGTAAGTATGTAGGTACATGCTGCATGTGCATTACATGTACATTATATGGACGTGGTAATTTAAACGCCCGCCCCGTGGCTGACCACGACTTGCCACGACTACCATGACTACCATGACTTGGCAATCGGCAGATCTCTCTGCCAAGAGGGCCGAAGCGGAGAATTTCACGCCCAGACACTTGGCTTTAAACGAGCGCTGCTGTTGCGTTTGTGACGCAATATGACGTCGGGCCGTCTTTTTCTTACGCCGAGCCGGCTCCGACGGCATCTGGTGCTTGCCAATCGCGCACCTCGCATTCCGTGTCGGGACCGAATCTCAACCACGAACCGATTTGGAACCACCAAGCGTCGTATCTGTTTATTTCCCTAATGCATTCTCGGTTTGTTGGTGTTTTTCTTTTCCCCTGTCTTGTGCATGTGCGAAGAACAAGAACATGGACCTCGAGACGTCCATGCAATGTCAAGGTTTGTGCTCCTGTTGTTTCCATCGCCTTATCGCGCGTGTTAAACGAAATCGTGTTTGGGAAAGATGAAGCATGGAAACCAGGACTTCTCCGCTTCCACTACAACGCTGGCATAAAAGAGCGTACATGCAACAATTCGACTTGGAACGGCAATCGTATCCTCTCTGTTTCCTCGTTTTTTCCTCTCGTCATCAATCGGGCAATCGATTAAAAAAAAAAAAAGAAAAGAAAACCCCTTCTCCCCATTGTTTGCCCCGCTACTTCCATGGTTCCAAATCCCCACTTCAGACTCAATCTGGCGCGTTTTCCCCTTTGGATTTTATTTGCCCTTTAGACATTTGCACGCACGCACCGCCAAGTCAAGGCGTCTCTAAATAAGGGGGGGGAAGGATAAGAAAGAAGGAAAGAAGGAAACACATGTTGAGACAAGACACAAGACTACAGGCATGACAAGACGAGACAAGACACGAAAAAGGGCATTCGGAGGGCGTGCGCATGGAAGAACGGCTAAGTCGGCTTCCCTGGACCCTCATTTTTCGTCCACTGCGAGTCGCGCTTTTAAGCATGAATATAAGCGTTGCAAGCCACCTGGCTTGGCACGGAGCCCGCAGATGTCACAGTGCACGTCGTGGCCCGCGCGGACAGAAACATGCGCGCGTGATGCGAGACTGTATGACTATAATTGAGGGAGGCGAACTAGGAGAAGATGATTCAGAATGGATATGATTTTGGCGTTCTTTGTTTTTTTTCTATATATATGTATATACATACATACATACATATAAATACATAAATATTAAGTATCTAAGAAAAATTAACAAAAGACAGCGTGCGTCGAAAGCCCACACTGTACAATAGCGCCACGACGGTGCCGCACGTCCGGGCAATTTAAGAAAAAAAAAAGAGACATGCAAGGACAAGGGTAACGGTGTCACAGGACAGGCTAGAAAAGCTTGGCGCTGTCGAGATGCCGTTTGAGCCGACTTGGCGACTTTCCTAGAGTACCAGGGATGTTGTGGCCCGAAGGGGAAGAGGGGGGGTGGTTGTGTGAGGGGGTAGATAACATGAGGGTTGTTCAACTAGTTCACCTGAGAGTTGCTCCACTTTAATTGCGCGCGCACGTGACTAACTCTTAGGTAAGCTTGCCGCTATATCTATATATTAGTAGAACTCTTTCTTTACCTACCCCCTTTCTTTAAAAACTATTAAAAAATTTATTATTATAAATAATATTATATAGAATTAATTATAAAATAATTCTTTAGTTAAAATATATATAAAATAAAAAGGGATATATATATAGTTACACATATGCAATCGCACGCACGCAGTCGCGTGCGCAGCGTCTAATCGATTAGAGCTCACCTGAGAGTTGGTCACGTGCCCCGCGCAAAACGGGTGGAGCAACTCTCAGGTGAACTAGTCGAACAACCCTCATGTTATCTGTAGCCTCGTGGTTGTGTTTATTGTGTGGTTATGTGGTGAGTGAGACGTTCAATCTTGTCCCAGGTTGAGTGCACGCACAGGAAGACGCGAACGGCCACAAGGTTTATTTCCGGCCAGGGTGTGCACGGGCCAGAGGTGGGTTGGACGAGCAGCGCACGGGTAATTCGATGTGAACTGCCCAGGGGATTTTTTATTATTATTTATTTATTCATTTATTTGAGAAGAGAAGTGGAATGAAATGGGACAAGAATAAGAACTAGAATAAGAACAAGACCAGAAGCCCTTGACTGAACGACGAAACGACGAAATGCAGACCACAGACACAATCACAACGAGTACACCGCGAATAAAATGACCCGTGGTCCTCAAATTGAAACCACCGCCGACAAGGCGGGCAGGTCGAGAGCCAAGCCCGGGACCCACCATTCTGGTGCCGATTGATCCGTCCCGGAATCCTGATGGCCAATGGACTGCGCCATGACCATCCCCAGATTGGCTATGCAATGCGACCCTGGCTGGCCCTGGCAGGCAGAAGGGGAGGGGATTTTGAGGACTGGCCAGAAATAGACGGCTAGTTTTTTTTGTCTTTTTTTTATCTTTTTCTTTATTTTTATTTTTTTCTCTTTATTTTCCGCCATATATCCTTTGATTTTGTCTTGATTTTGGCTTCTATTTCCCCCACTCCCACATGTTATACCCCAAAGCAAGGCCGGATTGATCAAAGGACTGAATCGCTGCGGGCATGACCTGCCGATGCAGCCAAGTGTGCCTGTTGACCCGACCTGGGAAGTGTATCGTGTTGAAACAAGATGAACCACTTCTCTACGCAGTCTTTTCTCGCTTTCCTCTCTCTCTCTGTCTTTTCCATTCTCCGACGTAGAATCCAACGTAGACCACCTTGAGACCTTGAGCAAAAACACCCATCTTCTGCCGCTGCTCAATGGGAGTGTGTCTACCGTGTCTACATATACGGACGGAATCCTACCAGAGACGAACTGACTCGGGCACCCGCGTAGCAGCTGCAGCAGCTGCACCAAAAGATGACCTGGTCACCCAGCTGCAACCGCAAACGGCCAAGTGGGGACGTGGACCCACTTACACGCCCCCCACCCCACCCCCCATCCCGGCTTCTTGAAAAATAAGCTTCTTCCTGATGATTAATTTGGACAATCTAGTATTTGAAACAGAAAAAAAATATAGAATTAAAAAAAAAAAGAAAAAGAAAAAAGAAAAAAGAAAAAAGAAAAACACACATACAGCAGATATAGTAATGTGTCTACTCACGTCTTGCATGCTGCCCTTATTAGTCAGCCAAGAAGGAATTTGTGTGCAAGCGTGCGTGCGTTTGTAATCAAGCACATGTATGTGTGTTTGAGTGTCTCTTCTCCCGGCGTTCCTGCCACTGGTTGGTGATGTTTTACTAATTGTAGTGGACATGGGCTTATTATTTTGTGATGCTTTTATTTCTTTTTTTTTTTTTTTTTTTTCCTTTCTTTCTGTTCTTTTTTAACCGTCCGCGATGCAACGCCAGGTTCCCATCGCGCAGCATCCGCATGCGGCTGTGCAGGTTACTGCTGGTCATTCGGCCGAATATGTCGGAAAGCAAAAAAAAAAGAAAAAAGAAAAAAGAAAAAGAAAAGGATAAAAAAAGATAAAAAAAGATAAAAAAGAAAAAAAAGAAAAAAAAAAGAGAGGGGAGGGCGCAGGCCTATCCATCCAGCCTCCATCATCCATCATCCAACATCGAGCCAGACCAAGATTGCTGATCTCTCGGCAGCACTTTCACCTTGCTGGTCCTACTGCCAAGGAGTTTCAGCCCGTTGGTAACGTTGAATCGGGTCCCATCCGTCCATCTCCCCCTTTTTTTATCCGTCTGATGATGCAACGACACGACCTCGGCTGTCAAACGCTGCTGGCGGGCGGATTGGCGCCGTGGGCTTTTGTTCTTGCATTGGCGATTACAGTGATACACACCCTGCGCCCCCTGCTACCTTGTTTTACTGGTTGGTTCTATCTGTCATGATTTGTGTGTCTGAAAATTCGCCGACCGAGGCCGAATCCGGAAAAGAAAAGAAACCAGGGGGAGGGGCTGCGGCTCAAAGAGGCCCTTCAACAAAAGAAACATCACTGCGAAAGGAGAGGACGATGGATATTTTTAGTTGTGATGATGGAGATGGATGGGCATGGCATGGACCTTGATACAGCACGCGCACGTACAGAGTTTTGACATGTCTGCCAATGTACATATCTACATATATACATATGTATGTACGTACATACATACATACATGCATGCATGAGCATGTAGGTACACAATGAAATCAAGACCCAGCGGCCCCCTTTGACTAGGCAGTCATATCCATACACCCACCTAAAAGCACATGCCAGAACAAACAGACAAATCCGGCGCGTCTCGGCGGATCGAGTCGCCGTGCGATCAAGACACAGCATCGGAGCCGGCGGACGACCACCTCGGACGTGGACTCGGTGGCATCATATGAACTTGCTGACCACATGGCGGGAGGTACATCCTTTCCCACCGAGCTATCTGTCTGAACTGCTACTGAATGTGACGCAGCGGAAATGACGTTGACGTGGGACTAGTGGCTGCCGAGATCAGAGCATACTACCTGACTATTTACACGTTGTGACGTAGGTTTACGTCTACTGTGTTACAGTTATAGATGGTGCAGTTCTTTTCTTTTCTTCTTTTATCAAGCAAAGCCGAACTTTAGCTGGTGCAAGCGAAGACATTGTACGCGAAGGCAGGCAAGCTAACGAGGAGGGTAGCTTCCCGCTTTGCCTCGTTAAAATAAGGCTATCCTATAGAGACTCTCACAATCTTAAAATCTTACTAGCTGCTTGAAAAAAAAAAAAAATCTCCTCGACTACTGGTGAATGAGAATCCAATGCATGGTGATGTACACTGCAAGAGCGATGTGGTGTTGAAAGACCTTGCGCTATATGGGGAGGGGGGGTGGCTCGCGGCAGCGCTCTAGAAAAACACACTGCAGCTAGCGAAGGAGCTGATAAAAAGAGGGAGGAAACAGCGGACGAAGAGAAAACAACTAACGGAGAAGATGATAAAAAGAGGGGACAAAAATACAGCTTGCGAAGGAAAAAAAACCAATGAAGAAACTAACAAAAAGAGGGAATAAAAAAAAGAACAGCTGATGAAGAAGCTGATAAAAGAGGGGGAAAAGGAACAGCTCATGAAGAAGCTGGTAAGAAGAGGAAAAGGTAGTTAGTGCAGGAGGTAATAAAAAAAAAGAAATGCCTTATAAAAAAGATGAGGGAAAATAGCTTGTTAAGAAGGTAATAAGAGGGAAGAAGAAAATATGTATACTACTAGACGGGGATTTATTTTTGGCTTTAGAAGTCCGACGCTTTACCTGTCTCTATGATGCCGATAAATTCGGGGGGCTATAAGGATCTACTCTCTTTACTCTCTTTACTCTCTTCTTGTTTCTTCTTTTTTTCTTTGGTATTTTCTTCCCCATCCTCCTCTATCTACAATATAATAAGAGCCCCCCAGGTCGTCTCCATAAACCACGTCGCTAGCCTTTGTATACAGTGCGTTCAATAGCATCTTCCATGTAATGACGCAGCAATGCAAATCCAAATCACATTCTATTACAGCATGCTCCAGAAGGCCGTTTTGTCTGCTACAAGTAATCCAGTTGGTACTTCCATAGTGTTTGTAACCTACTGATCCTAAATCACACTCCAGATGGTTTATGCCTTCTCTCCACGTACCATCACGTAACAGTACAGATAGAGTGCTCGTCATATTTGTTTGTCTATTTTTTGACCTCCACTCGTCTCAGGTCCTTCTGTAGGGAGACAGGATATTTTCCACTATTAGCTCAACTGGCCGGTGTCTTTATGACAAGGGTGCCAGTCTCGCAACCGCACCCCCTCCCGTGTATTTGGCATTTGAAGACAAATGTATATTCACGACAAACATGTGCATGTATTTGTGCCTCTGCATGTGTGTATTTTTTCCGTCTCTATAAACCATACAAGCATGACGACATCGAGCGTCGTTGTGTGAACAACAAATAACCCATTGAACCGGAAAGCTTGCTTTCGGGCCAGTGAGTAGCCAGACACTACCCCATCCTGGCACAAGCAAGACACACAAGCTCCCGACATACAACCTGGCCCAACCGTGGTTCAAGTTCTCACAACCGTTTATTTGCCCGCACATGCGGACGCAGGCACAATTGCGGCCGCGCCGGCAAGAGCATCATCACAGGCGATCGTGTTAATCGTCCAGCCGTTGCAATAACCTTGCGACACGTCATCATTAATTTGGTTGGCGACGAGTCTACAGTTTTCTACTTGGTTGATGGTGACGACTCCTCCGGTAAATTTGACATAGCCGGTGGTCACATGGCCCAACAATGACCTGTTGCCCGCCGCATGAGTTAGTGTGAAGAAGAAGAAGAGAAGGGGGAAAGAAGGAGAAAAAAGGGAAACACTCACGACTTCACACAGCAGTAATGATCATCCCTCGCTTCCACATCGGATTGGGCCACGAGGGGCTGGCTGTTGGCAAAGGCAACGAGGGCCAAGCTGCTGAGGGTAGTGGTGAACTTCATTGTGTAAAATTGTTTTTTTTTTTTTCGAGGATAGCTGGTGATAAACTATGGACGTGATGAAAGAGTTTGATGTGATGAGCAATGTGCCCAGAAGAGCTGACGAAATTACTCGTTTTTATGTACCACGATTCCTCATCTTGGTGCCGGTGATGCCGATATGATTGACGTATCGTGAGGCTTGAGCACTTGCATGGTTCAAGCAATGAGGATTCGGCCAATTGAAACTTGCCGCCTTAGAGTACGAAGAGCTTTGTTCCCGAGAAGGCTAAACCTTTTTGTCAACCCACTTTTCCCAAGTGGGTTATTGGTTTAGATTCAGCTTCTCGTAATGTCCTAAAAATAATATAGCATAAATTCAGTATACGGTGCATTTAGGATAATATCCAGCCACAGTACACCAGTCGTATTACCTCTTACGGGCCTCCGGGCTGCCCTTCTATTGCCAGAATCCAGGCCCGTCAGCTAGGTATTTAGAAAAACTCCTACGGGTTTATTATTACCATCTACAACGTCAAGCGTCGGAGATATTTACGCTGTAGTATTAATAAGTTTAATACACCCAGTCTCTTTAATGCAGATAGTCTGACGGGGCATTTTGGTACGGTTCAAGCACCAGATAAAACGTCGTGTCCACAGAGTCTCAAAGGCAAAAGATAACGTTTGACCTCACGCATAACTGTACAACTGACGTGGCTTGTGTATTGCTTGTTGCCTTTCGTATGGCCTTGGTGACGCATCGCATATATCGCCGAGGTCAAGAACCTACGTCGAGCATTTAGCACGCAACAAATAAAAAGAACGTGAGGCGATACAAAAATGTAGCCTTCTCGGATGTAGCCTTCTCGGCGCAACGGGTATGGACTCGGAGCGGGTGTCCCATTAACGCACCCTCTACGATATTACGCTTTTACTAGGAGCAACATGCACAGTAGATGGTTGAAAGTTTGGAGCTAGAAATGCAATAAGTAATAGTAAATTCCTTTTTCCAAGTTCATCCAGTAACCTAACTATGAAAAAAAAAAAAGATATATTTATAGAAAAATAACAAAACTTTATTACGATTCTCTTTTGTCGTTATTCTTACTACATAAAACTCTTTGTCGATCCAACGTGGTCCCTGTAGCTGTGGTCCTTCTAGCCAGCTACAAACCTTTGAGCATGTCACTGCATCTTCAGTCACTGCATTCAGATGCATCTCTACGCTTGCCTTGCCCCCTTCAGCAGTGCAGATAAAATCACGTGCGCTCCATTGCCAGTAAAAGGGCTCGTACCGGTGTACAGTCATGCAAGGGATGTAGAATAAATTATTTCCTGTCTATGCATATACATATGTACATGTCTCGCATAACAAACATGACAACATCGTACATCGTAACGTGATCGAGCCCGCTAGCGAAACCGGAAAGCCTGCTTTTACGCCAGTGAATGCCGGAGCCATCCCCGTATTTCTGGAAGAAGAAGAAAGGAAAGAAAGAAGGAGGAAAAAAAGCCATAACGTAAAGTGTCCAAGTTGTCGAATCCTCGTATCAAGCTTAGTGACAATTGTATAGAGGCTGTGTGTAGGCGAAGAGCGGGACCTCATTGTCGTCACAGTCCACGAGGTCCAACACCCAGTCCTTGCAACCGTCATTTTCCGGGCTCTGGGCTAGGAACTGAAAGGCCATGAGTTTACAGTCTCCATTTTGGGCGACGACGGCGCTGATTCCGAGGTAAGGAACAAGGCGGTGGGTTGTTTGGCCATTAAAGTATCTATCAGGCCCATACACGTTAGTTTAGAGACGAAGATGAGACGAAGATTTCTTTTACTTTTTCGTAAAAACATGTTTTTATAGAAAATCTTTTCCCTAAGGAATTAAAGAGGAAGAAAAAAGAGAGAGGGAAAAGAGAGAGGAAAAAAAAAACTCACGCCAGCACACAACAGAATTGATTGTCCCTCGCTTCCAGCCCGGTTCGGGCGGATAGATCCGTTGGATTCTGGACAGATTGACCGTTGGCGCGGGAGACCTCAAAGGCAGCGAGGGTGAGGCTGCCGAGGATGGTGCCAAACTTCATTGTATGATAGATGTACGTACAACGTAGATTGGAACAAAAATCTGGGGTCGAGGGAAAATCGTGTATCTGATATCGGAGGCGACAGAGGTGGATCTCCGCCCCCAGCGGGATGAAGCATCGCTCGTCTTATATATCATGTCTAGATGCTGGAGATGGTTGGGGGACGCTGGGGATGACGGACATGTCGGAAGATTTTACGCGACGCTCATTTCGATTGAAACAAAGACCAGGATTTGGGGCAGATGAAATGAAAAGAATTTCATTTTCTAATTGCCTTGTCAACACCCCACTTGTGCTTCCAGTCTTTGAAGGCAAAGCATCTGGTTACCAGAGGCAATGCAACCGTATATACATACACACATGCATACACATGTACATGTACATATGTATGTATCAAGGAGAAAAAAAAGTCATTTTTTGTTCCTATTTTTTGGGGTTCCCCAATGGAGGTTCTTCTTCGTTCTGCCTTGGGTAGTGGATTGACTGAAAGACCGTTGCAGTCTAGCGTCAACGGCATCGTCTTGTCGTTATTACCCACTTCATTTGGACAGCTATGAGGCGCCGACTTGGCTTAGGAAACGGCGTGATGGACCAATAAAAGTAAGGAGCCAAGAAAATACTAGAATTCACAAGGAAAGGCACTGTGGACGCCAACGAGGTCACAGATCCTACACCGGCGCCCTACCTTCGGGATACGTCTAGCTCGGCCTCAAGCTAGCATAGCGCCTTGTAACTCACCGTACTATCAATGTCTTATTACAGTATAGTTCCAAGATGGATCCGCGCTTCAAGCTCAGATCCTCATGGGGGGACTAAACGGCCGCCCATCAAAGGAGCTGGCACGGAACCACAGTGCGGACGAGCTTAGAGATTCAAGGAAGCATCACCCCACAGATGGTATGTATAGGACAATGGGAGGTGAAGAAAAAAGGGGGGATAAGGCCCCTATTCTCCTTAATTCTTATCCCTCTGGGTGTGGTAAGGCGCCAACCAGGTCACAAAAGCGCTAGTTGTTGGGTCCCGCACGTACGCACACCAGGTCACGTGGTGCGGTTACCCACTTCTGAGGTCGCTCGCCGGTGAGCCTTAGCTAGCTTCCTTTTTTCATTATTACACTTCTTTAGATAGAACCTATCTATAGCTATAATAGCTTCTATCTTTACTGTTGCTTTTCTTTTTTTATATTATATCCCTTATATAAGCTATAATATAGTAGTAATTACTGCTTTCTACTAATATAAATTTTTTTTATTTAAATTATTAGTTATACTATATTACTAAGGGACTTAGTTAAGATTTTTACTTTTATAACCTCTTTATTTTAAATTTTAAAAGAATTACTTAGTTAAGCTTCCTACTCCTATACCTACTATTATTAATATTTTAATAATTACTTTATTTAATAATATTAATAAAGCTTTCTACTCTCTATTTATCTTTAGTTATTAACTTTAAAGATAATATTAATTAAGTTTTCTTAATAAAATTAAAAAAAAATAATATTAGCTAAAAGACTTTTAATTCCTTTAAGTCCTAAGGAAAGTATTTTTTTTTATATTAATAATCCTTAATAATAAAAAAAAAGCTTATATATTTTAAAAGGAAATTTTTTATATACTTTATATTTAATTTAATTTAAATATAGTTATTTTTAAAGAACTATCCTACCTTTTCTTTATTTACTTATAAAATATATTATTAATTCTCCTATTTTAGTAATTATAGTATACCTAATCCTAGAATATAAAAACGCACTAAATTTAAATGCCCCTAGGACTTTAAAGGCTATTTTATTTCTTTTAAATATATTATTAAAAAGACTTTTAAATTTATAGCTAATACTATAATTACTTTAATTAATAATACTTCTTCCTTAATAAAGAATTTAGGCTCTATAAAACTAGTAGGTAAACTTAGTTTTAATAACTAAATATTAATTATTATTCCTTTCTATTCTTATTTAAGTAAACTTAGTTTAAATAATTAAGAATTAATTACTATAAAATTAATAAGTAAATTTAATTTAAATAACTAAGTATTAATTACTATTCCTTCTTATTTATATTTACCCTACTATAGGCCTTCTTTACTTTAATACTCTAATCCCCTTTTTATAAAAATTACTTTAATAATAAAATATATTTATTTTAAGGCTTATTATAATCTTTACCCTTTACCCCTCTCCTATTTTTCTTTAAAGCTTAGGTTAAAGAAAGAACTTATAATTAGTTAGTTACTTCTTTTTTATTTTTTTTTAAAATTTAGGTTAAAAAGGGAGCTTATAATTAATTAGCCTTAAAGGCATTTATTTATAAAGTTTTAAAATTTAAAGGCTTAAAGCTTATTAATACCTATAACCTTTTTAGTTTTTAAATTCTTTCTTTTATTACTAATAGTTTTTATTTATTTAGTTTTAAAACTAATTTTTTCCTTACTAAACTTATAAGTATTTAACTTACTTTCTCTTTCTTTTATAAGTTTATTTTAAACTTATTAAAAGCCTAAACTATTAATTTCTTTATTCTCCTTAATTCCTTTACTCTTTATTTCTTAGAATATTTCTCTAATACTAACTATTTTAGTTTCTTTAGTAGAGTCTTTAAAATATTAATATTTCTCTTTACTCTTACCTCTACTTATAACCTAGTTTAGTTACTAAGAAAGTATACTACCTCTTAAGCTAAGGTTAAAAAGCCTTTATTAAGGCCCTTTCTTTTTTTTAGTAAAAGATTATAATAATACTAATTTTTCTAATTACTAAAAATACTTTATAGCCCCTTTATAAAATAAAGGAAAGTAACCTATTTATTTAGAGTAACCTTAATTTAAACTTTAATTTATAGCGTCTAGACTTAGGTTACTTTATAACTAGTCCTAATACCTATAGGATATAGTTTTTATTTAGTTAGCTATAATAAAAACTAACACTAGTTAGTTTTTAAAGCTTCTACCTTTATTATTAAAGGAGTTATTAAAAGTATCCTTAGTTATAGTTAGGGTAATGCTTACTAAAACTTAATATACCTTAGAAGATTAAGTTAAATAGGACCTATATAGTAACTATTCCCCCCTTTTTAAGGTTTTATATATAACTATTATTTTTAAACGCTTTTTATTAGGTTTTAATTAGAATAATAATAATAAAAGCAATCTATTAAAGTTATTACCTTAGCTTAACTATTATTAAAAGGGCTATTAGAATTACTAGTTTAATTATAAACTACTTTATACTTCCTTTTCCCCTTTAAAACTAGCTAAGTATAATAAGTACTAATTAAGGATAGGTTACCCTTCTTTTTATAATTTTAAGGTTAACCTTCTAGCCTTTAATTTTATAAATTAACTTATATTAATATATATTAACAAAGTTAAATAGTTATTAAGCACCTTTAAATAGGAAGCTATTTTAAGAAATATAGTTCTAAGCCTCCTCTTTAAACCTTATTTAAATAGCTATTATTAGTTTACTTCCTTAAATTATAGTATAAAGAGTTAACTTTAGTATAATATTAAGCTATAAAAGATTTTACTTTTATAATAGTTTTAGTAAGATTAAAGTTAAATTATATTATAAGTAAATAAGCTTTATTATTTCTTTAATAAAGAAGAGGAATTATTTATTTATAAATATATTAATAAAAAAATCTTATTATACTATAAAGCTAGTAGTGTAGATAAGGACCTTACTATATACTAATTAGCCTATAACTTTAACCTTATTTTAGCTATACTAGTAGACCTTATATATAAGCCCTTAACTATTAATAATATTTAATAATAATTAATAGCTAAGCACTTTATTATATAATATTAGTAATAAGCTTAATAGTAATAGATTAAGGCTATTATTTAAACTAATTAGCACCTAATAACTTAAAACCCTTATTATAGTTTAAGTAGTAATTAATAAGGCTATTATTTAGATATACCTAACCTAAATTAACTAGTTACTCCCTATTTTTATAGTAACTCCTTAAACTATAGCTATAAGGCTAGAAAGGAGCCTTTACTAACTACTAACTAAGCCTTATACTAGGACTAGTATATAAATAAATATAAATTAAGTAATTCTAAGCATTACCCTAACTAGGATAATTAGTAATATAAAGGAAATTATAACTATAGGGACTATAGGGACTATTATTATATAACTTACCTTAAGCTTAATAAGTATAGGAAGATTTTTTACTATAAACCTTTAAACTAGTTAGTTTAAGCCTATATTATTAAGATAAAGTATAGTTTAAAAATTAAAGAATATAAGGATACTTTTTATATATCTTTAAATAATATAGATTTATATAATTCCTTTAGTATAGAAATTTTTAATTATAATAATACTTTTTTAAAAGAGAAGGGTAATTATTAGGGGATAATATCCTACTATTCTTTATAAGCCTTCTCTTTATATCTTTACTAGGCGCTATAAATATAGAATTATTAGGGACTTTCTACTCTATATTATTTAGTTTTACTCTTAATTCTAATATTACTACTTCTAATCCTAATATTATTACTTCTAACTTTAATATCCCTACTACTAATCCTAATACTATTATTTTATTTTATACTTAATTTAAAAATACTTATGTTTTTTCTATTTATAAAGATATATATAAGATTTTAGCTTATTCTTAGTTATAAGGTATTATTTATACCCTTAATATATTAGCTAAAGTTATTTATAATATAGGTTCTAGTATTTATATAGTCTTTAAGCCTTTTCTTAAATAATATTACCTAAATACTAAAAGGTAATATATTTCTCCCTTTCCTATAGTAGGCATTAAAGGTAAGGTTTTTTATAAGACTATAATTAACCTACCTTTTTTCTTATTATTTACTTTTAGCGTTCCTACTAATTTTATAGTAAATTACTTTATAGTTAACTCTCTCTCTTATAGTATACTACTAAGTAACTTCTTTATTTACTAAAATAAGCTATATATTAAATAGAGAGCTAAAACTAAAAATAATTATCTTTATTTAAATAATAAATACTAATTTACTATATTCTATACTAGTTAAGACTAACTTAATATAGCTTATATTTACTCTATAAATATTTACACTATTAAGAGAGTAGTACTTTACTTAGCATAATATAGTAGAGTTTAATTAAATATAAAGTAACTACTAGTTACTATTAAAGGTTATATTCTAAAACTATATAATTTTTAGGATATTTTAGATTATATAATAGTAAGCCTACTATTTAGTATAATAGATAGTTAAGCTAATAATATAGATATATTTATGTTTAGTATAGCCCTAATTTATATCTATAAAGGATAACTACTTAGCAGATATATACTTAACTAAATTATAGTTAACCTTTATATCTTTATAATTAATAATAAGTATAGCATTACACTTTCTAACCTTTTAGGCTAGAACTATTCTAAGGAGGAACTAGAGGATCTATAGCGCTTAAATAAGTATTTATTTTATTTACTATTTAAGAAGGAACCCCTTAATTTTAATAAAGCTAATATATTCTACTATTAAGGACTAGAATACTATACTTAAATAAAAGCTATTATAAAGAAATACTTATAGTTATTCTAGGCTTAGCTTAGTTATTTTAATAATAGTATTAAAATACTTATAGATTTTATACTAAATATAGACTTATTTAAGTTAGCTTAGTAGCTTTATAATAGCTTTAAATAAAATAAAACTATTATAAATATAGTTTTAGACCCCTTATTTAAAGTAGGAGTTATAGAATTTATTCTACCTAATAAGCCTTACTTTATTATAATATTAGCTTTTATTATTTAGTGTAACTAAAAGCTATATTTTATACTAAATATAAGGTAAGTAAATACTTAAATAATTAAAAATATATACCCTTTACCCCTTTAAGAGGAAATCCTATTATTATTATAAGGTTTTATTATTTTTTTTATTTTTAATTTAATTAAAGGATTTTTTTAATAACTAATTTAAAAGGAGGATTACTAAAAGACTACCTTTATTACCCCTTACTATAGCCTAAAGCGCCTTATAGTAAGTATAATAGGCTTAGTAATAAGCCTATCCTTTTTTTAGTATTAAATAGAATTAATATTCTACTTATACTTATAGTAATTTATTATAATCTATATTAATAATATTATTATATTCTCTAAGGATATCTATAAGCACCTTTACTAGGTAGACTTAGTGTTAAGCATCCTTAAAAAATTAAGTTACACTCTTTTACTAGCTAAATGCTATTTTATATATTATAAACTTAATGCCCTTAGTTACTTTATTTCTTACTTAGGCCTTAATACTATAAAAAAGAAGATAGAAGCTATTAGTAAGCTAGCTATACTTATAATGCTAAAGGAGCTTAAATAAAGGCTTAGTTTTATAGGTTACTATAGGCATTTTATTAACTACTATTTAAATATAGTAAAGCCTCTCTAGCAAATTAAAGTAATAGGTTTTTAATAAGCTCCTTCTAAGAACCTAAAAAGGGATAATTTTACTATATAAAAGGTATTACTTAATTTAAATAAGTTAGAAAACCTATAATATTAAAAGCTATAGTTTAAGGCTATTAAAGCCTAAAAGGAGCTAAAAGGTAAGTTAATTATAGTAATAGAGCTAGCCTACCTAGATTTTACTAAGCCTTTTAAATTATATATAAATAAAAGTAAAGAATAAGGGTTTAGAGCTAGCTTATACTAAAAATAGGCTAATAGAGCTATATAACCTATCCTTTTCTTATTTAAAGCTTTATCCTTAGCTAAAAAAAACTATAGCTTAACTAAACTAAAAATAGCTACTTTAGTTTAAGCACTAAAAAAATTAGAACACTACCTTAACTACTTAAAATTTATTATTATTATAAACTATATAGCTATTTATAATACCTTTTAATTCTTAGGATTAAATAAGCTTAAAGGAAAATTCTATTTAGTAAGCTAGTGTCTATATTTAGAATAATAGTATAACTAAATTACTATTTAATACTAATAGGGTCCTAAGCATACTAATGTAGATATATTGTTTTATATAGCCTAAATTAGTAAATAAGGACTATAGCCTTAAATTAAAACATTTCCTATTACTACTTACTACTAATCTTAATTACTATAGAAGGAACCTATTAAATTACCTCTTACTAAATAACCTATCTCTTTTATTCCCTTCCTAGCAGAAGCCTTCCCTAGGCCCTTAGTACTATATATTATATTTTTTATTAGTATTAATATAAACTTAGCAAAGGTAACTACTAGCTATAAAGTAAAGACTTTTTAGTTTATTCTAAATAATCTTTAAGCTAAAATTATATCCACTTTACTAATAAATAAGTCCTTTTATAAGGTTTATACTAAGCTATTAGTGCTAAAATTTAAGCAATTAAAACTATTAGCTTTCTTTATAAACTAAAGCACTAGCCTTCTATACTATTTTAATACGGAATTTTATTATATATATCTTCTATTATTAGTAGTAAATAATATATTTAAAATAATTTATAACAATAAAGGGCATCTAAGGACATTACAGTTGTATAATTTTCTCTACCCTATAGTTTTTATTAATAGTATAAAGCGATATTTAGCTATATATATTTATTATTACCTTAAATGCTAAAAGGCTAAACTCTACTAAAGTTAACCTTTTAAAGCTTTAGAATCTATCCTAACCCTAACTATTTTATAGTTAACTCTTTATTTAGATTTTATTACTAGTCTTTCTATTAATAATAGGTTTAACTATATTTTTATAATTATAAATAAATTTACTAAAATTATTATTTATTTAATTAAGAAGCTTTTATAGATTTCTTTAAAATAGGCTTAAGCTTTTATCTATTAGGTTTACTTATTATATAGTATACTATATTACTTTATTTATAATATTAACTCTTACCTAGTTTCCTAGCTCTAGACTTCTCTATATAAAGCTATAAATATTAAAGTCTATACTAGTGCACTATACTATTAATAAGCTAATAGGTAAGCTAAGTAGATGGTTTAAATGCTTATCTACAGCCTTTATATAGTTATAGAAGCTAAATTTATTATAAGCACCTAGGTAGCAGTCCTTTTATATATTACTTTTTATATTAACTCTTTGCTTAATACTATAACTAGTTTTTCCTTTTATAAGCTTTACTTTAGTTATAAGCCTCTTTACTTTCTAAACCTAAATATTATAGTATAGAATATAACTATTAAAGAATATAGTTAATTATAATAATAATATTACTAAAAAGCTTAAAATACTACTTAATTAGTAATAGCATATATAAAGATTAGCTATAATAATAAATAGCTATTGCCTTTTAATCTATATAAGGAGGATTTAGTTTATATTAAATTAGCTAAGAAAGGTTAGAATAGCTATTATTTAAATAACTAAATAAAGATATCTTATTATAAGGTTAGCCCCTTTTCTATTTTAAAAAAGATAGGTAATCTCTATTATAAAATTATATTACCTTTATACCTAAAATAGCGCCTAGAAATAAGTATTAAATACCTTAAACTAGTAGTAACTAGAACTTATATTGCTTTACTATTAGGCAGTCTTTATTATAAGGGTATAGAGAGATTTATTATTAACTATATTTTAGAGGTTTAAGGATATTATAGCTATTATTAGTTTAAGGTTTAATAGCTAGGATATTTAGATAATTATAATAGCTAGGAACTAGAGGCTACCCTAAGAGAGGATATTCCTAATCTACTAAAGAAATATCTTTCTAAACATAACACTTAGTCTAACTAGTATATTATAATCCCTATTTTACTATTATAACCTAAGTAGTAGGAATAGGACCTATATACCTTATATTTTTTTAGTAAATTAAAATATCTTTATCTCTATAGCCCTACTCTAATAGCTAGCTATTTAATAGACTACTAGCTACCTAATTTAGT
Organism: Claviceps fusiformis PRL 1980; assembly: GCA_000223055.1. NCBI lineage: Eukaryota > Fungi > Ascomycota > Sordariomycetes > Hypocreales > Clavicipitaceae > Claviceps > Claviceps fusiformis. The sequence goes on from AFRA01000232.1 coordinate 34,469, forward strand.
AGGTTATTTATATTTTTACCTTTCTTTTACCTTACCTTCTCCCTTTTAAGTAATTTATTTCTACTCTCTTTTTTCCTTATTTATACCCTTCTACACTCTAACTATTTTCCTACTAAACCCTTTTTTTTCTATATAGTACTACTATAATCTATCTTAAAAAATTAACTATATTGTATTATAAATAATTAAGTAATTAAAGCTATTTAGTAGAACTTATTCCCTAATAAATATTAGTTATTAAACTCTTAGCTTAGTTTAAAAAGAGTTTTAAAAGCCCTTTAACTACCTATTCCCTAATATACCTATATAAAGCAATTTAAGTTTATATAAAATAATAATAATAAATAGCTAGTGCCTAATTAGATTATCCTTATATTAAATAAATTAGTTAATCCCTAGTTTACTTTTAGTATCCTATAGCTTAATAATTAAAAGTTAATGTATACCTTAAACCTAAATTATTAATTTATAACTGCTAACTATATATCTTAGATATTTATATCTTTACTAATATTAAATTCTATCTTATTTACCTTTTTTCACTCCTTATAACCTACTAAGGTAGCTATTATAGAGATAGCTACCTAGTCTTTAGTCTTACCTCCCTAGGAAGATTAAATATATAAAATAAAATTATTTATTCTAATTAACTAAGAAGTTTTATATTTTAATTTAATAATAAAGGACACTCTTTAAAATAACTCTAAGCCTTTTTCTATAGCTTTAAAACTAAATAGTAAATATAAGGTTACTAACCTTCTTCCTTTATAGACTACCTTTAATTAAGTTAAATAAATAAAATTACTCTTAAGCTTAATTTAAAGTAAGGCCTTAAAAAAAATAATACTTCTTTAAGGTAATTATACTATTAAAGGCTATTACCTAAACTATTTATATTACCTTAGGTATTACTAAGCGCTAGGACTTTATACCTATATTAATATTATTATTAGAGATTATATTCTTAAGCACTTAGTATTTGCTTTTTATTCCCTAAATAGCTCTAAGATAAGTTAGGTAGTGGATATCCTTATTTTACTATTAGACAGTAAAGCTACTATAAAATTATTTAATACTTAAATATAAGTTAACTTATTGTTTTTATAGCTTTTTTATTCTAACTAACTATCCTTTTATTTAAAAAAAGGGATTTAGTTTTATATATACCTAAATATTAATAATATCTCTAAATAGCTAAGTAAAGCTATAATTAATATTATAAATGCTAAATACCTCTTAGCTATTTATAATAGAGTGACTTATATTAATATAGAGGTCCTTGCTACTACTATTATTATTTATAAGAATAGGACCTTTTAAAATAAATAGCTTTAAAACTATTAAGATATTATTAAGTAACTACTTTTACTATTCTTCTTTTCTTTATACTATAATTCTTAACTAAGAGATTTTAAGTTATAATTTTCTATATTAGTCCCTATGCCTAATAATTAGAATATAGATTATACCTTATCCTTTTATAATAAAGAAGACATTACTACCTTTTTTATAGTAGTTAAAAATAGTAATAAATTAAAGAATTTTAATTATAAATCTTATTTAGTAAATAGAATTAATTATCTAAACTATTCTACCCTTAAGGTTCTTACCTTTATATTTTATAATTAATATTATGTTACTTAGGTTTTTAGCACTAAAAATATCTCTTATTAATAATCTATTCTATAAGTTACCTATATAGAGACTCCCTTAAAAGCTTATATTATTCTAATTAAAGGAATAGAATAGCTTACTTCCTTTAATAATATAAATATTTATAGTATTATAGCTAATAACTAAGCTATTTAGTTCTTAATTTACATTCCTTTTAATTTAGCTATATAGTAACTTTTACTAAATTTAAATAAACTAGTTAAGATAGTGTTTAAGCTTACTTACTACTTTTATATCTTACTAGAACTAATTAGTAATAATACCTTATAATAGAAAATCGCTTATAGATTAATAAATTAACTAGTAGTAGCTAAGTAAAGGGTAGCTACTAAAGTTAAAGAACTTTAGATATAATATAAAAATTAGGTTTATAAGAATTAGGTATCTAATGTGTTTAATAATAGTGGTTATTAGGAGCTTAGGAATAACTTAAATAATATATCTTTCTTTAATAATAAGGAATATCTTTATAAGATTTTTAGTAAAAATACTATTTTTATTTTTAAATTTTTTATCTCCCCCTATATATTTAATATAGAGAGGGTAATTTATAAAGAATTAACTAATAAAGATATTATTACTTATTACATCTTAAATAAGGCTAAGGAATGCTTTAAAGACACTAAGGAAACAGAAATTATATATAAAGCTAGAATATAATTAATATTTAATATTAGAAATTTAGCACCCTTTACCCTAAAAGCAGGAAATTTTAGCGCTAAATAGTTAGCCTTTTATATAATATAACCTTAATACACTAAACCTATACTTAATTTTTTCTTTCTAGCTTAAAGACTTAAATAATAAAGCTAGCCTACTATAAAAAAACTTTTCGCGAATTCGCCCACACTGCAATAGCGACGTAGAACCGACTCTAAACCTCTTAAAAAGTGCAGAAAAAGAATCGCTATATCCGTTTTACCCTATCTCTAATAGTATATTAATGCTAGAGCATAGGTATAGCGGATAAGGCAATGCTAATAGATATTAATAGTAGAAATTATAAACTTATATAAAGCTATTACTACCCTTTTATAGGGTAAGGTAGCTTTATATTAATAATACTCTAAGTTACTTCTATACTACTGCCTATATATAAGTAAATACTAAACTACCTTATAGTTAAATATAATAAGATTACTAAGCTTATACTAGCTATAGCATTAAAGAGTGTATAGAAAATCATCCTTTATATTAATAATATAGCCTTAATATAAGCCTAATATAAACTCCTTATACCCTAAACCCTTTTTAAAATACTAATAATAATATTAACCTTACTATTACTTAATAAGCTTATTATAATTAAAAATCTAGAAAAAGTAGTTAAATAAATAGTAAAGAAAGCTATTAGTACTAGGAATACTATAGCTTTAAGCTAAGTTATTATTACTACTAAAAATACTATCTAAATACTAATTTAGTAAATCTATACTATAATAGTAGTAGTGCTGCCTTATATTTATTATAAAACTATTATTAAAGGTAATATTATAGCTAAAGTAATATAAAACTACTTACCTAAAGAAACTATTATAGCTATTAACTAAGCTACTAATATTAATACTACTATAGTAGTATATTGCCTCTATAGTAGTAATATTATAATTATATTTTAGAATATAGCAAAGCCTTATATTAATAATATAGCCTAGGTTAGCACTACTTTTAGACTAGAAGTAATACTAAACTAATATATATTTAGTATTATTATTAAGGGCTTTCCTATATACTATATATAAAACTAAAAGAAGGATAATATTCTTTAAAATATAATAGTAGCTAATAAATAAAGTCTAGTAAAGGTTATAGTATAGAAGCTATATAGCACTATAACTTAATCCCCCTTAATTATTACTATTAATAGAGTTAATATAGTAAATAAGCTATATTACACTAGAATTATTTATAAAGCTAAGATATTTAAGGCTAAGCTTTATAATAACACTATCTATCCTTAATAATGCTTTAGGTGCTTTAAATTTAGCTATATAGCTATACACTATATATTGCCCCTATAGTGTAGCTACTATGCATTTAGTTAGTATAAGAAGGGTAAATAATTATACTTAGCGCTATTAAAAGCTATATAAGAATGCTATATTAACTATTTAGGACCTTACCCTATATAGTCCTATATATATAATATTATAAATAAATAATAGAACTATATATATACTGTATACTTAGTATAGCCCTTAGCCTTTACTAAACCTTTAATACTAGAGAAAAATAATTAAATAAAGGTATTTAGCTATAGTTAAAGGAAAGATATAAGTAACTTATTATTATAAAAGGCTTTACTATAAAAGTAAGTTAGTAAACTATATACCTACCTCCCTAATACTTAACTAAAGTTAATATAATACTTATAAGCTATTATAAAAGCCTTTTTAAGTTAATAACCTATAACTACTATAGCACTAAATAAGCTAAGCTTAACCTAATATACTATATAAAGTATATAATAAAGGTTATATACTAAAATATATAGAAGAAAACCTATCTTATATATTTAGTGCTAAAGTCTTAACTTAAAGCTAATATAATAGTAATATAGGAGTTAGGAACTATAAATAGTAAACTACTTAACCCTAGCTTTAATTATTTTTAACTTACTACTTAAGGTAGCTATATTGTAATTTATATAAACTATTAGTATAGGCTTAAGATATAGTTAATATATATAGATAAGGACTAATGCTTAATAATATTAGTAAAATACTATATTTACTTAATATATTCCCTAACTTATAAACCTAATTAAATATTACCCCTTATTAACTTTATAATAGCTTTACCTTTAAACTATAATATTTTTATAAAAAACTTTAATTAACACTACTTACTTTAAAACTATTATAGCTAAACCTTAATAAGGAGTAATATATTTTTAGCGTTAGTAATATAGTAGTAGCTTAGACTTATAATACTATAGGGTAAAGTAACTTAAAGAGTATAGGGTAAAAGGGATAGTATTATTAACTATACTTAAGTTACTTATAATATAAAAGCTAAGTTTATAGGGGGACTAAACCTTATTAGTTTTAATTATATTTTATAGCTTATTTATATTAGTACTAGCCTAAGGCTATATAGTAACTACCTACTTTATTTTAAATAACTATATATAGAAAATAACCTTATAATAGCTAAGGTAGTAATATAGTTTTATTATAACTTTACTAAACCTTTACTATAAATATTAGTAAGAATTAATAGCTATATAGAATAAATAATAACTATTAGAAATAATGGAGG
>AFRA01000233.1:0-39212 GCA_000223055.1 Claviceps fusiformis PRL 1980
CCCTTTTCTTCTGTCTTCTTTGCCACGCATTGATTCCAATTTGACGAAGCGGCGTAAAGCAGACGACCAAGTCCGGCTCACCGTCAAAAGTCCATCCAATCAACATGCATCATGCTGCAGGTCCCCGCCCAAAGGAGTAGAAGAGGAAGGTACCAGCCCCATAGCTCCCACACCTCGTCTCCATAGCTCCTTCTCGGAAACCCGCGCGCCTGCGTGGTTCGCGTGGCGGCATGGTGCGGTCAGGGGGGCGTTCAACAAGGGCCTCAACCTAATGCGCCCCACTCGGAGAAATTGCATTCAATCTTTTCTTTTTCCATCTCCCGACGGCGTAATCCGCAATCTGCAATCTTCAAGGCGAAGCATCACACGCACGCACAACGACCTCGGACTTTCCCAACGTCCCGTCGCTTCCCCCACGCTCAGAAAGCCGTTACACGTCACCCATCCGCCGTAACATGGTACGTTGTGTACATATTTTGGCTTCCAGGCTTCGGAGCAAATGGGCTCTTTGCCGGAGTCCTACTCTGACGGCATCAAATGCGTTTGCCTGGCATGCAAGTCGCGCCATGTCGCGCGTCGGGATGGCAGGGAATTCTCGTACGGAGCATCCCATGAGCAGGGTGGGGAATATCCATTGCACATGCGTACAGCATGCGCGATATATTCTTTTCATTGTATTAGTTTCTCCTTTTTAAATAAAAAAAAAAAAAAAAAAAAAAAAAAAAAGGACAGCAAAGGGTGGTTCACGCCCAACGGGGGTCATGTACTCAAGGCAGTCATCGTGGACGGATGGCTTGGGGGGAAGAGGGGGAAAGGGGTGAGAGAGAGACAGACAGAGAGAATTCATCATGTCGGGCTCTCTTTTGGGTATTCTCGCCCACAAAGGGACACCAAAACGACCGACCAAGACGTGACCAAAGGTGGTGCCATGTCAACGTCTCTACGGGAATGTCCGATAGTCCGTCTCCCAAGGTCACAGTGAAATAAAAAGCGTCGTTGATGCCATTCACGCCTGGTCCATTTGAAGAAGAAAAAAACATCCCAAGTAGTGGCCCATCGCACTGCGTTACCAATACAAGAGAAAGAAGAACGAACCAGGGACAGAAACAACGCTTGATATATCTCCAACCGAGACCAAAAAGGGAGGTATAAATCAAAGCATATAATCTGTTTTCAAAACGAAAAAACAAAAAAACAACTACCCCTCACGAAACAAACACTACCTTTTTTGTATCATAAACACAAAAACAAGAAAAGAAAGAAAAGAAAGAAAAACAACCATGTCTATCCCTACCTTCAACCTCCAAGAACTCCTCCACCCCAACCGCTCCTTGACCGCCTCCTTCCTGCAATGCCTCCAGACCAAGGGCATCTTCTACCTCTCCCACTTGGGCCTCCTCGACGCAGACCACACCCCCGCCCGCGAGACCTGCCTCTCCTTCTTCCACCACGCCACCGACACGGCCAAGCAGTCCGTCACCCTGCAGGACAGCACCGCCCGGCGCGGCTTCTCCAGCCTGGGCCGGGAGTCGACGGCCGTGGTGACCAACACGGGCTCCTTCACCGACTACTCCATCTGCTACTCCATGGGCGTGGCCGACAACCTCTTCCCGAGCGAGCCCTTCCGCCTCCTCTGGCAGGACTACTTTGACAGCATGGACCGCACGTGTCGGCAGGTCGCGCGGCTGGTTCTCGAGGCGTCCGGCGCCGAGGATCCCCACGGCGACATGGACGCCTTTCTCGGCCGCTGCGAGCCGCTGCTGCGGCTGCGGTACTTTCCCGACGTGCCGCCCGAGAGGGTCGCCGAGAGGGAACCCCTGCGCATGGGCGCCCATTACGACTTGTCCGTCATCACCCTCATCCACCAGACGGCCTGCCAGAACGGCTTCGTCAGCCTGCAGTGCGAGCTGGACGACGGCCGGTTCGTCGACGTGCCCACCAGGGAGGACACCATGGTTGTGCTCTGCGGCGCCGTCGGCACCATCCTCAGCGGCGGCACCATCAAGGCGCCCAGGCATCGCGTCACCGCCCCGGACGGGGACCACATGCAGGGCAGCAGCCGCACCTCGAGCGTCTTCTTCTTGCGGCCCGAGGGGAGCTTTCGTTTCAGCGTGCCCCTGGCGAGGGAGTGGGGGTTTGATGTGCGTGTCCCGGCCGAGACGGCTACCTTTGGGGACTGGTTGGGCGGCAATTATGTCAATATGAGGGTTGAAGGTGGTGATGGTGGTGATGGTGGTGATGCTGATGACGATGCCCCTATTTTTACTGCCGCTCCTGCTGCCGCTACAGCTGCCGCGGCTTGAGGTCATTTGCACGCTTGTCAATGTAGTCATTCAACATGTATGCGAGAACAGATGATGGCAATGAGCGATGGTTTGAAGGTAAATGGCTCGACGGAGCATGGAAGATGAAATAGGTTACATTACAGGACATACAAGATGGTCAGATTGTCGTGTGTGTGTGTGTGTGTGTGTGTGTGTGTTCGTGTCTTCGTGTGCGCCAGCACATTAATCGCCAAACCAACTGTACATCCACGGAAAAGCGAAAAATTCCGGCACTTCTTAACCCCCTGCGTGCATTTCAAAACCTTTTACCCCAACTTCCTCCCCTGCCTCTACAGCTTCGGTTGATATCGCCGACTCGTACGAATCGCTTCCCCATACCGCATAAACAGAAACGGCACAGGAATCAGACCCAGAGCAACGAACCCCAACGTCGAGTTCCCCCAGCCCAGTCCCAGGTTCTCGTACAGGGGACCGCCGGCCAGGGGCACAAAGGCGCCAAACAGAGACCGCAGGATGCTTGTGGCGGCCAAGGCTGATGCGGCGTAGAGGGTGTAGGCGTCGACGAGGTATACCTGAATGGTCATCTAAGGGCCGGTCAGTGTGTACAAAGTAGAGTAGAGGAATTACAAGCACGTACACACGCACACGTGTGTATGTATGTGTGTGTAGACACGAGTTATAGAAAAAAAAAAAAAAAAAAAAAGAAAAGAAAAACAAGGAAAAAGGGGAAAAGAAGGGGGGGGGGACCTACCAAGGACATGTTCAAACCTATGCCCAACAGCGAAGTGGCACAGATGGGCACAATCCAATGAACCCTATAGTACGCTGTCCATCCATAGACGAAAAAGCACGCAGGAATGCAAAACGCCGCAGGAATCATCAGCGGCAGCCGATACTCGGGCTTCAGCTTCTCTCCGCCCGCTCTGCGGAGCAGCGTGCGGTCCGAGATTTGGCCAAACAGAGCATTGCCGATCAAAAGACCAATGGCAATGCCCAAGTAGACGAGTCCCGTTGCCCCGACCGAGAAGCTGTACAGTCTACCAAAGACATCCGGTATGGTGACAAACAGCAAGAACTGGTACGAATACACGACGGCTATGAAGAGAGAAAATAGAAACACCAGCGGGGACCCGAACAGCAGGACCAGTGGACGACGGAGCGAGCGAAGGAGGAGCTGCCGGGTCGTGATGCCGCTGTCCAGGGCGGATTTGAGGCCGAGGTTGCCCGTCTCACGGCGCAGGCGGTCAACTTTGCGTTGCAGCAGGACGGGGCCATACGTCTCGCGGACGACGAGGAAAAACAATGCTGTAAACAGCGCTGACTGTAAGGGGGAGTCTGTCATTGGCAACCAAAACACAACGCGCGACGGTGAGGGAAGGAAAAAAAAAAAAAAAAAAAAAAAGACACTCACCCCCATCGTGACGACCCAAAACCCCCATCGCCAACCCTGACTCTGTGTGAGATAGCCGCCCGCCACCGGCCCCACGGCCGGCCCGAGCAGCGGCCCAAACGTCCAAACCGCCATGGCAAAGCCGCGCTCCTCCTGAACAAACATATCCGCAACCGTGGCCCCGCCGATGTTGAGCACCGCCGACGCCTCCATGCCCGCCAGCATGCGGAAGATGATGAGGGCCGGCAGATTCGGACTCAACGCACAGCCCAGCGTGAAGAGCGTGAACAAGACATTGGTGACATGGTATGGGACCAGTCGGCCGTACACTTCGGACATGGGCGCCAGGATCAGCGGCCCGGCGGCGAGGCCCACGTTGTAGACACACACAATCATGGAGCTGAGTATCGAGGACGAGCTGTGGAACTCCGTCATGGCGCTGTTGACGCCTGGGGCGGAGATGGACGAGCCCAGAGCACTAGCGGGTAGCACAGGTTGGTCTGTCAGCCCATGATTTTTGTCGGCAAACGAGGCAAAGGGGAGAGGAGGGAGGAGGGGGGGTTATTGCGTACACCACAAAGCTCATGACTGCCAGGGTCAGGACAATCAGCCATTTCTTCTTGACGGGCCAATTGAGGGCGCTTTCGGCGTCGTGTGGCTCAAAATCAATGAGGTCATGGTCGCTCTCGGAAGCGGGCGAGACGACGACGCCCTGTTCTCTGAGGCCTGGACTCATATTGGCAGAATGAGGCGAGGAAGTCTAGTGTGTAGTGAGTCGTCCGTCGAGCGTCGAGCGTCGAGCGTCGAGCGTCGAGCGTCGAGCGTCGAGCGTCGTGACGGATCTTCACGGTTTGGGCTGTAGTCTGGACTCGTCGCTGGCCTTGTCGGCCGGACAGCTGGCACATGGCGACATTTGGTGGGAATTGGCAGCCGCGTCAAAGTGTGGACTGGATGTGCCGAGCCAGCTTCAATGCTGAGGCTGAGAGGAGTCGAGGACCCAGATTCGCAGAGACACGAGACATCCATCATGAGACATGCAGGACCAGGACTCCAAGTCGGGCCACGGGAGTGGCGCCGTCCAATCCATGTTGCAATACATGAGCCGCCTGTTATTGGCCGGGGCAGTTCCACCAGATCTGATCTGTGCTGGTGCCCTCGAACGGCTGGGCGGGGTGAGGGGGTCATTGTACATGCATGTACATATATATGCAATTGTATGTAAGTGTATGCAATTATGTGCGAGTACATGCATATGCATGTAAGCACCTACTGAATCCAGACATGGCATCCTGTGTGCGGTCGTACATCATCTTGCCCAAACGTGGCCTCGTGATACGCAGCAAAGCCACGACCACTTGCGACAATGTACTCACGGCTCACGCACGCAGCACATCAAATACGCGCTCTCGTCTGCGTCACCTTATCCCAGTCGCCCTGCGTAAAGGCAACATAATTGGTCGACCCGGCCGGCAACCAAAACAGCCTATCTGCCTTGCCGCCAGCTACCTTGGTCCCCAACGCTTGGGGGTCAACCCCTTCGGCCCGCAGATGCACCTTGTTGTGCTTGTAATTCCCCGTGCTCATGTTGCCCCCTCCCTCGCATACACGGATGAAGATTGGCACTGCGTACGAGGGCAGTTCGTTGCGCAGCAACGTTGCCAGGCCTGTCCAGTCAAAGCTGTCTGCGTTGCCGCCATTGCTCAGTACGATGGCTGCGCACCCAGCTCGGCCGTCGTGGGAAGGAATCTTGACCCCGTAGACGTTGGCTTCGGCTATTGACGCATGCGCACCGAGAACCTGCGCGACTTCTGTTGTGGACACGTTTTCTCCTTTCCAGCGGTAGGTGTCGCCTGGAGAATTGGAAGGTGAGTTTTTTTTTAAAAAAAAAAAGAAAAAAAAAACAGAAAGAATAAAAGAGAGAAGAAGAGATAAAGAGATAAAGGGAAGATAACTATAGGTATATAGTTTGAATAAGAAAGAAAAGAAACAGGAAAAAAGAAAAAAAAAAGGAAAGAAAAAAAGGAAAGAAAAAGAAAAGAAAAGAAAAAAGAAAAAGAAAAGAAAAAAGAAAGAAAAGAAAGAAAAAGAAAGAGGTAAGGGCACGAAAAACCACAAAGCATAACAAAAGCATAATACATACCCAGTCGGTCCATAAAATACCAATGTCCGTTGCCATCTCGGCGAAGGGCATCACCAGTGCGGTAAAAGAGGTCACCCCTCTCGAATACATTCTCCATCAATTTCTTCTCGGTCGCCTCATCAGCGCCATAATATCCCACCCACGCCTCCCGCGATGGCAGTCTCACGAGGACTTCCCCGCCCTGCTCGTACGGCACCCGCTTAGCGAATCCCGTGTCGGGCGATCTCCACACCTCTCCCGTCTCCGGGTCCATTTCGACCGGAATATAAATGTCGTGATACCTACGCTGAAGAAGCCATCCATGATGGCCGACCGCTCCCTGTCCAAATCCGCTCCTGCAATGGTTGGTAAGAGCCATGACTCCCTCGGTACTTGCGTAAAACTCTCCTATTTCGGGGATGCCGAAGCGCTCCTATAAAGGGGAGGGTTGCTACCCATCAGTCAAGCCTTCTTAAATCGGAGCCACAAAAACAAGGGGAGAAAAGAAAAAGAAGAAGAAGCCCACCTGTACACGACGCCATAGTTCTGGGCTCAGGCCATTGCCCCAAATGAGTCGTATTTGATGTCTTTTGTCGTTGGGCGATGGAGGAGCCGATAACAGATACCTCACAAGTTCTCCGACTATCCCATTCGTTTTAGTTCTGCCCCCAAGGCCATGTGCAAAAAAAAAATAAGAAAAAAAAAACATAATGACTCACCATAGACGACAATCGTGGCCTTGCTATCAATACAATCCTGCCAAAATTGAGATAGCGAAAACTTGGGAGCTATGGCTATCGACAAGCCGCTCATCAGGTCGTTCATGGCGGCGAGTGCACCTGTACCATGGTACAGAGGAATACAATAGTATGATCTGTCGCCGCCTGGTCCTGGCTGCTGCCCAAACGTTTTGGGACTCGTAGACACGGACATATAATTCCGTTTGATGCTCAAAGGTGCTGCTTTGGGTAGCCCAGTGGTACCGCTTCGAATTTTATGTTTTTTTTATCAGCTTTTTTATTATTTAGGCGACTCTTGTAGAGTTTCACTGGGCAAGGAGGGGAAAATGGTACTTGGGACATACCTTGTGTACATGAGAGCCAATGGAAGAGCTTGAGAAGTGTCTTCGAAGCAGTTCGTACCGGGCCTCTCGGTGGGATACTTGTCGAGTTCTGCCTTGAAACTCGGGTCCACAACGATTGGCTTGATGCCAAGTGCGCGAAGCTCCTCCGCGGACGCCTGAACGCGAGACACACAGTCCGGTGCAGAGTCGTAGAGCAAGAATTTGGTGCCAGATATCTGAACACAATGCAACAAAGCTCCTGACGCAAGATTATAGTTGATGAGCGCCGGTGCAGCCCCGATGGAGAGCAAGCCCATCCATATGAATACGAAGTCGGGTGCGTTGTACATGTAGACGCCCACGTACTGTAGAGGCTGGACACCCAGATGTTTGAAATAGTGGCCGTATTGAGCAACTCGCTGATACGTCTGCTCCCACGTAAACTCTCCTTGGCGAGACCATATACATGGCTCAGTCGAATATTGCCGGGCAAAGTCTTGAAACAAGAAGAAGCCAGACGCCTTTTTCGCCTTGACTGTGAGCCGAGGTTAGCATGTCCAGAAACCAGAAGGGAGGGTAGTTCCAATGGGAATGTGGCAGAAGAGCACGAGGACAAGGAGGGCAGAAAAGGGGAAGAACTGTTAAGCACGTACTGGCACTGATCAGATTCTGTTCTCCTCGTTTGAGGCGCGACAGATGGCCGAGATCCTTGGAGATGTGCAATTTGGCATCCAGATACGCCGTTGTGGCCACCAGACCGCCCGCGGCAGCCAGCAAACCACCTGGAGCTTCCCATAATGGCGAACAAGGTCAGCGGACAGAAGTGGCGTGGCAGCGGCCAGCACGGAGACGAGAGCGCAAGGGAAAAAGAGAAGAGGCCGGGCGGGTGATGGTGAACTTACTTACCTAGCGGCATGGTCAATCTCTTGGGACCGCTACGAGTCTATGACCACCGGATAATTGAGTTTGCCAACAGAGACTCGGGAAACGACGACGTTTGTTTGAGATGGAGCCTCGTTCAGTTTCGAGATTGATGAAATTTCACACATCAGGACCCTGCATGGCGTGGACAAGCTGGGCGAACTGAAGGCTAAGTAGACACCAAGCAACGCCGTCAGCCGGGCTTTTAAAACTAAACAAGTCACTGGTACCTACTTGAGACAGTCACATTCTATCTGGCCATTCGCACCACCAGTCATGAGACTGATTCCATGGCCTCCATGCATGAGGGGGGCCACTGCAACTCAATATGAGAAGCCGAGGCACAGTTCTGTGTACATGTCGTCGTTGCAGCCATGAGCGTTTCTTTGTGTGTTACGTCTACGTCGGATGGAAAGCTTACAAAAAGAGCGGAAGGAAAAAAAAAAAGGAAGGGACGCACAGTGCGATCGAGGTGTAGGGTAGCCAGGTGCTTGCGTGCCTGCTGTTACAGACCGCCCCTACGGACCGGACTAACCTTCTTCCGACCGACGGCTCAACCAATCATATCACACGCAGCGCTCGCCGCATATATGCAGCGAGCTATGCCTCTAATCACTATATATTAGCTATAAGCTCCCTTTATAATCACTATATATTTCTTATAAGCTTAGAATAGCCTCTTTCTATATAAACTATTCTTTAAACCTAGATATTATAGCTAGCTAGTTTTTAATAACCTTATAATTTATTACCTAGCCTAACTACCTTATAAATCTTTAACTAAACCTAACCTTAGCTATTATATATTAAAAACTCTTATTTAGATTTATGCTATATTACTTTAAGTAATATTTAATATTATATCTATTTTAGCTCTTACTTTAAAATTTACTTCTACTCCTTATAAACTAACTACTAAGGAGCTTATTATAGAAATTTAATAGCTTAATTACTATATAAAAGAACTCTCTATCCCTTAATAAAATAAATAAAATCTAAAATAAAACCTTAGACTTAAAAACCCTAGCCCCTATAATAGCATTACTTTTAAGCTTTAAGGCTTTCTTACCTAACTTAAAACCTATTATTATTTCTATTCTTAAGCCTTAAGTAAGCTAGTTTAAAAGGTTTTATATACTAGTAAATACCTTAAAGAAACTACTTTTATATAGTTTAAACCTATTATAAAAAATTACTTTAATAATAATAATAATAGTAATAAAGAGAATAAAACTAATACTATTTTCTTTAATTTTAATAAGTTTAAGAAAGCTATTAAAAAAGCTTTTAAAATAGTTAATAAAAGCTAAGCTATTATTTAATAAATAAATAAACTTAAATAATAAGAATCTATAGTAAACTATACTATTAAATTCTAATAGCTTACTTTTTAACTTAATTAAAATAATAAACCTTTAATATCTATATTTTATAAAAAACTTAAAGAAAAGGTAAAGAATAAACTCTTTAAGGAAAATATACCTAAAACCCTAATTAATTATTATTAGAAATAATAGAGGTGGGTGCTATAGAGCACAGCTTACTAAGGTAGTGGGCTTAGTGAGCGTGCACGTACAGATCCACTGCTCTGCAGAGCAGAGCACTGCAGCAAGCTGCAGTCCACTATATCTCACAAAATATAGAAGCTTTTGCGTTGCTTTTAGCACTGTTTAATTCGCTGAAGAATTTGCAATAATAATATCCAATAAATTATATCTAATATCTGACTTTATAGGTGTGCGCGGCTGGCAAGAGTGATTCTAACAGTCTATATAGTTAGTAGCTATAAGGGGGTTTTTTACTTCCTTCCTTTATATACCTACTAACTTTATTAGTAGATCCTAGTTACTAGCTAGGCTTTATAAGCTACTTTCTATTTTTTATAAAATTTATTTATATAGGAAAATAAAAAAATAGACTTATAGCTATATTAATTAGCTACTAATATACTTATAATTAGTTAACTTAATAAAAATTAATATATAACACTAAAAAACTAATTTTTAGATATTTATATAAAAAAAAAAGCCTAAAATTTTATAATAAAGAATCTAGTCCTAAGACTTTTTATAAATTCCTCTTTATTAAGAAAAATAGTAAAAAATATATATTATAGGGTAGCTACCTTCCCTAACTAAGTAGCTATTAGCTAGCTTAGTTATGTCCTTTAATCCATTCCTCTATATCTTTACTAGTTACCTTATAAATCTAACCTAAAGACTAGGCCTACCTTATAGCTATTAATCTGACCGCATAACTGTTAGAATAGGTAGAAAAGGTTAAAAAGTAAGGATTTGTAGGGACCTCGCAGCTGCGAGCCCACACACACATAACCTTTAGTCGGAATTCCGTGGTTGTGCCACCCGTGCGCGCGCATGCTTGCCAGCTTGCACTGGCTTACAAAGCCCCCTATAAAGTGCTTCTATTAGCGCTATAATTATAGCACTAATAGTGAGGAATCCCCTATAAATAACCCTGTTATTTTCAACAATTATATAGCTATAGCTATTAGAATTAATAATAAATAATATTAGTAATATATATAAAAGAAAGGAAAGAATACCTAAAATATATAAAAGAAAAAGTATTCTACTAACTATATAAATTAACAATAATAATAATAAAAACTAATAGTATATATATACACTACTAACCTAAAAAGAATAAACCTTAATATTATATAAAAACCTAAAGAAACTTAGAAATACTATAATTATAGTAAATTTAAATACTTTACTAAAGAATATTAAAAACCTAAGAAAGAATAAAAATTAGTGATAAAAGGAAAGTAGCTTAATTCTATAAAATAAAAACTAATACTAAAAGGCTAATAACCTAATACCCTTAAAAAGGATTATAAGTAACTAAACTAAATAATATACTTTAATAATAAATATATAGTTTACCTTAGTAATAAAAAGGGAAGTAGCTAGTATTCTAAGGCCTTAAAGAAATATACTCTTACTATTATAAATAGTAAAATTATACTAGTCTTTATTATAAAACCCTTTCTTAAATAAGTATAATAAATATAGTACTATAAGTTAACTAATAATAAAGAAATAGAAAATTATATCTATATCTATATAGTAGGACTTATAAAAGCCATTAAATATAAATAGTAACCTAAAGGGTATAAGAATAATAACCTATATATCTCCTATAAGACCCTAACTATATATAAATCTTATAGGCTTTATATACCTATATTACTTATAAAATATATATATTAAAAAAAGTAAGATAAAGCGTTTATTTTATTAAAATTAAGGGGATTCCTATTAATACACTATATCTCTAATATAAGTTATATAAATAGAAGCTAGAATAATAATACCCTTAGAAAATAGTTTCTCTTATTCTTAATAAAAAAATATTTATAGACTATTAAATAACCCTTTTTCTAAACTAACTATATAAAATAAGTATATATTAGCTATATATATTTAAAAAAGCAATATAATAGATAAACCTTCTAATAAATAGAATAATCCCTAAATTTAAAGCTTATAATAGAGTTACACTACTTTATAATTTAGTAGACTATTAATAATACCTTATTTTATACTACCCTAAATATTTATTTAATAAAGTAGCTAACTAGCATTACCTTAGCCCCTATACCTAATGAAATAAACCTTAGTATAGATAGAAGTATACTATTAACTATAATAAATCTAACTATATATAATATTATAATAAAAAGGTATATATTTAATAATAATTTTAATATTTATATATAGAATAATACTTTAAAAAACTAGCTAAAGGTAATAAGTATTATAAGTAGTACTTTATAATTTAATAGTAGATTAGGGAAGAAAACCTTAGAATATTAAGAGAAGTATTAATTATAGTAATTCTAAAGAATACTTTAAAAAATAAGGAATATTAACTATAATAGGGCTATAGTATAACTTAGAAAAAAAACTAATAACCCTATATACTACTTATAATAGGTAAAATAGTAAAATAGTATTAAAAGCTAAGATTATAGGATATTATATTAATGCTTTAGTAAATAGTAGTGTAATAAGTAATTATATTTTACTTAAAGTTATTAATTATTACTAACTTTTATAAAGAAAGAAATAAACTCTATATATACTATATAATATTAAAGGAACTATATTTAACTATAATAATAGTATAATTAATATAGAGCTTAATATTAGTGTTAAGTTCCCTAAATGTATAGAACTTATTACCTTTAATATAATAAATATATTAGATTATAATCTTATTCTAGGATATTTATAGTTATAGAAGAGTAACCTAATAATTAACTAAAGGACTAGCTATTTATAATAAAATAAGATTATAGGCTAATAGTATTAAGGGATTTTAAAAGAATAAATAAAGCTTTATAATAGCTTAGTAATAATAATATATAAGCTAAAAACTAAGGTATTAACTAGAAAGAATATATTATTAAAAATCAATTATAAAATTTAATATATAGTGTATAAGAAAATCTAGAAGGTTATTACTACTTTATAGAAAAACCTTATATACTTAAATAATATACTAGAAAAACTTCTAGTAACTACTAAAAGCCTTAAATAATATAAAGAATAAATAAAATATATTCTAAGGGAGTATTAAAAGTATAAAAAGCTTTTTTAAGAAGAACTTAAAATAAGGCTCTTATAATATAGTAAATAGGATTATAAAATAGTGCTTAAAAATAGAACCTTAACTACCTTTTATAAAATCTATAACCTTAATAAAAAACAGCTTTAAATATTAAGGGAATGCCTTAATAAAATACTAAGTAAAGGGTATATCTATATATTAATATTAGAAGCTAGATATTCTATAATGTTTATACTTAAAAAGAATAGTAAGCTATAATTTATTATAAATTACTAATAACTTAATAATATTACTATTAAGGATTATACTCTACTTTTACTAATATCTAAGCTTTATAATAGGTTATATAGAAAGAAATAGTTTATAGTACTTAACCTTAAAGGGGTATATAACCTAATATATATAAAGTATAGGGATAAGTAAAAAATAGTGTTTTAAACTAAATTTAGATTATTTAAATATTTAGTAATGCCTTTTAGGCTTACTAATACCTTTATTATATTTTAATAAATAATTAATAATATTCTAAGAGAGTATTTAAATATCTTTATAGTAGCCTATTTTAATAATATCCTAATTTTCTTTAATACACTTAAGGAATATAACGTATATATATATAAGGTGCTATAATTGCTTTAGGATGCTAATCTCCTTATAGAACCTAAAAAAAGTAAGTTCTATATCTAAGAAGTTAATTTTTTAAAATATATAACTTAACTAAAAGAAATTAGAATAAAATAATTAAAGGTTAACTCTATAAAAGATTAGCTATAACTAAAGATAGTTAAAAATATATAGAGCTTTATTAGATTTACTAACTACTACTAATAATTTATTAAGAACTTTAGGTAGATTACAATCCCTTTTTATAACCTTACTAAAAATAGTATTACTTAGAAATAAAATAACTAAGTATAATAAGCCTTTAATTAAATTAAGGAAGCTATACTAAGGGAACTAATGCTTATTACTTTTAACCTCTAGAAACCTATTAAATTAGAAACTAATACCTTTAGATTTACCTTAGAAGTATAAATTAGTTAATATAATAAGGAAGGAAAATTATACTTTATTACCTTTTACTTTAAAAAGTTATATAGTATAGAACTTAACTACTTAATTTATAATAAGGAATTCCTTACTATTATTAATGCCTTTAAAGAATTTTAGTATTATTTCCTTAAAAATTACTATAAGGTTAAAGTATATATAAACTATAAAAATATTGCCTACTTTACTATAATATAATAGCTAAATACCTATTAAATACACTAAGTAGAATATCTTTTAAAATTTAACTATAAAATAATCTATAGAAAGGGATTTAAAAATAGTAAAGCTAATGCCCTAAGTTAATAAGTAAACTATAATAAAGGAATACTATTAGAATTAAAACAACTCCTTAAAGCAAAACCTAATAATAGCCTATAATAATAATTAATTAATATAATACTATACATTAAAGCAAAGTATTCTATATATAATAATATCCTAGAATAAATAAAGAAATATAAGAATAAATTACCTAAGGAATATATACTAGAATATTCTTTTATACCTATATATAAGGGAAGAATCTAAATTCTAAAAACACTAAGGAAGAAAGCTATTAAAATATTATATAAACACTCTATATTTAGCTATTAAGGAATCTAAAAGACTAAGAATAAGATATAATAAATCTTTAACTTCCTAGGAATTAAGGAAGTAGTATATAAAGTAATAACATTTTATACCTAGTATGCCTATAGTAAGGCTATATAATATAAGCTATATAGAGAACTTAAACTACTATAAGTTATATAAGTTCTATAGAAATCTGTAGCTTTTAATTATATTACTAAGCTACTATTATTAAAAAAGCCTATAATTAATATAGAATATAATAGTATTTTTATAGTAACTAACTAACTAATAAAATATAAATATTTCCTCCTATATAAGGAATTTAGTAATACTAAAGAACTTATATATATCTTCCTTTAAATAATAGCTAATAACTATAGTTTTTTAAAGGAAATTATTTTAAACTAAGGTACTATATTTACTTTAAAATTCTAGCAAACCCTAATAGCCTAACTTAGCACTAAATATTAACTTAATATAGTATACTACCTATAGACTAATAAATAAACTAAACGCCTAAACTAAATACTAGAATAATATTTATAATACTATATAAATTATAAATAAAATAATTAAGTAATATAGTTACCTATAGTATAACTTATATATAATAGTGCTATAGCTAAATCTATAGAGTTATTACTATATTACACTAACTATAAATATAATTCTAAGGCATTCTATACTCTATTAAAAAAACTTAATATAAAAAAAGCTATACTATTAGTAGAATAGCTAAGGAGGTTATATAAATAAATAAGATAGGAATTAGAATTTATAAAAAAGTAAATAGTAAAATACTATAACTAAAAAAAAAAAAAATTAACTTTAAGGAAAGGAAGTATAGTATATTTTTTATAAAAATATATTAAAACTACCTAATCTAATAATAAGCTAAATTATAAGAAATTAAAACCCTTTAAGGTTAAGAAAAAGATCTTTAATATTAACTATAAACTCTTACTACCCCTAACTATAAAAATATACCTTATTTTTTATATTTTATTTTTAAAGAAAGCACTTACTAAAACCTAAGCCTTAAAAATATAATAATTTAAAATTAAGGATAACTAAAAATATAAAATTAAAAAAATCCTAGGATTTAGATGTATAAATAAAGAATAGAAATATTTAATTAAATAAAAAGAATATAATTACTAAAATAGTACTTAGGAACCTATAACTAATCTTTTTTATTAAAATAAAGAAATTATAAAATTCTATAATAAGAATATTAACCTAATTAAACCTATAATTAGAAATTATTTATTAGCTTTAAAAATAAAAGTATTATAAAAATAGTATTAATAATATAATATTATAAAGAAAAATTAACTAAAAATACATTAAAAGTATTTTAATTAATAATATTTAATACTAAAGGATTTTTTACTATAAAAGCTAAAGCTAATATAGCTTATTTTTAAGCTTTAAGTTTATTTAAGAATTAAAGCCTTAAATATACTATTATATTTCCTTTATAAAGTAATAACTATTTTTAATAATAAAGATATTTTAGGTAATTTAATAATTCCTTAATATTTACCTAAGCTTTATATAAAACCTTCTATCTTATAATTAATAACTCTTTTACTAATTCCTTCTCCTTACTTAAATATTTAAACTTAATAATAATATAGGTTACTTTTATATATTAGCTAGGAATAATAAAATAAATATAAAAAGGTAATAAATAAGAACTAAATATAGTATTAAAAGTATTATAAAAATAACTATAGTAAATACACTTACTATACTTTATAGAATACTTAACTATTCTATATTATAACCCTTAAGAAAAATAAAATAAATATAGTATTATATTATAACTACACTTATTAATATAAGTATATAGATTATTATAATAATAAGATATAATAGATTAAATAGCAGATTTATATAGTTAATTAGGAAAACTAAATATAATAGTTTTTAATAAAAAAGCTAAAAAAATAAAAAAAAAGAGAAAAAAAAGAAATACTTATAAAGAAAAAACTTAAAGCTATAGTAGAATAGCTACCTAAAACTAAATAAAATATATTTTTAAAAATAAAAAACTTAAAAAGAAAGGGGAATATATTATAAACTACCCCTATAGACTAGACTAACCTTTTTCTAACTAATAGCTTAACTAATTATATTACACACAGCGCTCGCCGCATATATACAGTAAGCTACGCCTCTAATTACTATATATTAGCTATAAGCTCCCTCCACAATCACTGCATATTCCTTATAAGCTTAGAATAGCCTCTTTCTATATAAACTATCCTCTAGACCTAGATATTATAGCTAGCCAGTCTTCAATAACCTCATGATTTATTGCCCAGCCTGACCGCCCCGTAAATCTTTGACCAAACCCGACCTCAGCCGTCACACCTGCTGTGGCTGGTCAAATCAAGTCGTACCGGAGCACCCCCATGTCACTCCAGTTTCGGAGGAGGGCCAACACGTCAGACGTCTTGTTTGGCGGAAGAAAGAAATCATAAGTAAAAAAAAAAAAAAAAAAAAAAAAACGTACCAAGTCACCCCGCCAAAAGAGTCATACTACCCCGCCAACAAGCGCAAAACTCTGGGAGCCCATCGCGCAACGAGCTGCGCACGGCAACACAAACACACATTGACTACGCCTCGTCTTGCACATCCTTTTGCATCAAAAGATGGCCGCCGCAAACGCCGCCGAGAGGTTTGCTCTCCTCAAGGAGAACCTCGCCGAGGTGCTCAACCCCGAGATTATCGAGTCCATTCTCGCCGAGGGCAGAGATCCCAAGATCTACTGGGGAACTGCCACCACCGGCCGACCTCATTGCGGCTACTTTGTGCCTGCCATCAAGATCGCCCAGTTCCTCGCCGCGGGCTGTGACGTGACCATTCTTCTCGCCGACGTCCACGGATTCCTCGACAACCTCAAGGCACCGATTGAGCTTGTTGAGCAGCGCGTTCACTTCTACCGCTATGTCATCACGGCCGTCCTCGAAGCCGTCGGCGTGTCCACCGAGAAGCTCCGATTCGTGCAGGGAAGCTCGTACCAGTACGACAGGGAATACACCAAGGATGTCTACAAGTTGTGCTCCCTGTTGACGACGCATGATGGCCAGAGAGCGGGTGCCGAGGTCGTCAAGCAGAGCGATAATGCACCAATAAGTGGTTTGCTCTATCCTGTTCTGCAGGTGCTCGATGAGCAGTACCTGGATGTCGATGCACAGTTTGGTGGTGTTGATCAGAGAAAGCTCTTTATTGCTGCCAAGGCCTGGCTTCCCAGAATTGGATACAAGCAGGTACGCTTTCTTTCTTTCTTTCTTTCTTTCTTTCTTTCTTTCTTTCTTTCTTCGCGTCTCTTCCCTTTTGCAGCTCGAATCGCAGAGATGTTCAACGAGTACTAATCTTTCAACCGAGCAAAAGCGTGCACACTTGCTCAACCCCATGGTTCCTGGTCTGCAGGGTGGTAAGATGAGCTCGAGTGATCAAGAAAGCAAAATCGATTTGCTCGATCCCCCGGAAGTTGTCGCCAAAAAGATCAAAAAGGCCATGGCCGCTCCTCGAATCGTCGAAGACAACGGTGTCCTCGCCTTCGTCGAGTTTGTCTTGCTACCTGCATCTGGCCTCAAGGGAGGAATGCGAGAGTTCAAGGTTGACCGCGACCGCGATGGCCTCGAGCCTCTGGTCTACGACAACATTGCCCAGATGCAAGAAGACTATAAGAACGATATTGTAAGTAATATCCCCCTTTCTGCCAAGAAAGAATGATTGGCAAATCAGATTGAGTCCTCTAGCGCCGTGCCAAATGATTTTCTAACTACTCTGATCTGAAAAAAAAAATCGCGCAGCTCACTCCTCAACAACTCAAAGCCGCCGTTGCCAAGGGCCTCAACGAGCTTCTTGCACCCATCCAGGCCGCGTACCAGGCCTCCAAAGACTGGCAACAAATTGCCCTCAGCGCTTACCCTCCTCCGCCCAAGAAGGAGAAGAAGGTCAAGGACAAGGGCTCCCGTTATCCTGGCGGTGACAAGACGGTGGACAATGCTGCGCCGGCGAAACAAGAGGATGTCACAGTCGATGGGGCAGCTGCTGGGGTGGAGAAATTGAGCGTTTGAACCAAAGACGGGGGGAAGAGGGGGGTTTGGGGTGTTAGAATCTTGCTTTGGCATATCGTGTACATAGGCTAGGAAGATGTCTTGTTGATTTTCCGCATGACGAAAATGCATGGAACAGGATACCTCTAGTCGTGCAGTTGGTCCCAGACTCCTGGCGTTGTGTTGTGAGGTGGCAACGGCTACGCGCGGGCTCCATCGGTTTCTTTTTTTTTTTTTTTTTTTTTTGTTTGCTAAGCATTGACTCGCCAGTCCGATTGACGCTATTACTACACAGGCAGTATTACACCCGAAAGTGGGTACTTACTCTCAGGCGCTCCGGAATCCCAAAATTTCCAAATTCCCAAGTTTCCCATGCTCCAAACTCCAGAGCGCCATCCCCAGCAAATTCGCACAGCCACCACTCACGCACTCCAGTTCTCACTCGTGTCATCACATCGCAACGCCAAGACGACATCCAGTCAGTATTGCCGCCCGCTTGTAGGGAGCAACACACGATTCGTGGACGGAATGGCATCCATGGCCGCTTCACTTCACCGGGCGCAAGGCCCTGCCCGCAGAGTCATCGCCAGCGCGTCGTCCGCTCTCGCCGCCAGAAGTTTCGCCACCGTTCCCAGCCCGAGCGACCCCAACACAGCATCAGCAGCCAAACCGAAGCGCAAGACATACTTCAAGGACTCCGCCGTTGCGCCCTTTTCCGACTTCATCGCCACCTCATCCGCTGCACAGCCGCTCTCGCCCACCGAGGCATACACCCTGCGAACGGTCGAGGTCGGTCCCGAGGGCCGGAAGAGAACCATTACCCGCCTGCCTGAGTGGCTCAAGACACCCATCCCGTCTGGCAATGAGAACTTCAAGAAGATCAAGAGCGATCTGCGAGGACTCGGCCTCCACACCGTCTGCGAGGAGGCACGCTGTCCCAACATATCCGAGTGCTGGGGCGGCTCCGACAAGAGCGCCGCCACGGCCACCATTATGCTCATGGGCGATACGTGCACCCGCGGCTGCCGCTTCTGCAGCGTCAAGACGAACCGGGCTCCGGCGCCGCTGGATCCCCATGAGCCGGAGCACACGGCCGAGGCGCTGGCCCGATGGGGCCTTGGCTATGTCGTCCTGACGAGTGTGGATCGTGACGACTTGGCCGACGGTGGCGCTCGACACTTTGCCGAGACCATCAGCAAGATCAAGCAGAAGAGATCATCCCTTTTGGTCGAGGCCCTAACGGGCGATTTCATGGGCAATCTCGACATGGTCAAGATTGTGGCCGACAGCGGCCTCGATGTCTATGCCCACAATGTCGAAACCGTCGAGGCTCTGACGCCGTACGTTCGCGACAGAAGAGCCACCTTTCAGCAGAGCTTGCAGGTCCTAAAACATGTCAAACATGTTCGTGGCAAGGAGGGCATCATCACCAAGACCAGCATTATGCTGGGACTGGGCGAGCAAGAGCATGAAGTGATGGACGCTTTACGACGTGTGTTTCCCTTTCCTATGACATAAACTTTTGTTGTTCTATTTCACTTCCTTTATCAAAATACAAACTGCCTCTTTGTCTCTCCAGGAATGTACAACCCCAAAAAGGAAAAAAAAATAGCTAACATTTTGCAAATCTACAGAACTTCGAGACGCAGACGTCGACATTGTCACCTTTGGCCAGTACATGCGCCCCACCAAGCGTCATCTAAAGGTCGAAAAGTACGTCACCCCCGACGAGTTTGACATGTGGCAGCAACGCGCCATGGACATGGGCTTCTTGTACTGCGCGAGCGGTCCCCTCGTCCGGTCCTCTTACAAGGCCGGCGAGGCGTTTATCGAAAACGTGCTGCGCAAGAGAGCCAGTGCCGCCAAGGGCGCAGCACCAGCAGCATCCTCCGCCGACGCAGGCATCGCCACCGCCGTGACCATGGACGTCGAGTCCCGTTGAGGACATTATCTCTGCTTTCAGGAGTATGCTTGGAAAATACGAAAAACAAAGCAAAAAAGAAAAAACAAATCAAAAATATCAAAAATATCAACAACGGATACCAGTTCTTGCTTGGAACACGTGTTACGTCCTTTGTTACGAGACTTCTGGGTGGTTTGCTTCTCGGGATACATGGCGTTTTTCCTTTCTTTTGCCCTTTTGCGTTTTAGGGGTTTTCCAGCGGGAACGGGAATGTACTGGACTTTCAACAACGGACAAAACATGAGAGGGATACTATAATTTCAATTAATGCACAAATTAGACGAACATTTACTTGTAGTATAAATGCAGCAAATACATCCTAATGTGTGTATGTACATGCATGTATGTCTAGGAATGGAAATGTCATGCGGGCGCGGGTGCAGTGGTTAATAACGAGGGCGGTTCAAAATTGTAGCCTTCTCGGCACTAAAGATGTAGGCTTTTGTGTTGTTTGATGATTTCATTTCATTTCGATTTTATTTAATTTGTGCTTCAGATGGGGTATCTATCACAAAATGTCCCGAACCCAAAGTCATATACCCTTTCCCTTCACCTAGAATCCCATAGGCCCCGCAGAGCAGTCAGCGCAATGAGCATGGCCTCCTCTGTCCTGATTGTCCTGCTGCCTTGGTGCGGCAGCACGTTGACCCAATGGTCAAACAAGTCCTTCGTTCTGGGGCCCTGAATGTCCATCCTGGCCAGTTCGTCGTCGTTCATGGACGCGAATTCTAGACCTCGTGGTCCACCGAAGACGATGAGCAGGTGTTTGAAATTTGCGTGCTTCTTGTGGCTGTTGGATGAGGAGGACGAGGACGAGGAGAGAGCAGAAAATGCTTTTTGTATGGGTGTTCCTCTTTCGGAAGTCCCGATGCTCAAGTCGTAGCCATTCTCAAAGGGACTTTCCGTAAAGACGGAGGAGAGGGAGCCGCATTTGCGGACCGTGTAGCCCCAGTAGTAGCCGCCTTCGGTCCGGGGAGCCTGCGGGTCAACGCACTCGGGGTACTGGGACTGATCTTCTGGGAAGAGCAGCGTGACTCTGGTCTTGGGGGGTATATCCTCTTCAATCTCGACGGGCTCGTCGAGCCCGACCTGGACGAGTGTGCCCTTTCCGGTGCTGGTCTTGCCGGCGATGGTGACACCCTCGCGGTAGGGGATCCACTCCTTTGGGTTGGGATGGTGCGGCATGTCGAGGCTGGGAAGCAGGGCCGTCATTCGCAGGTTCGGGTGAAGCGGGAAGAGCGTCTTGCGCATAAACGGCGGGGCTTCGAGGAACGAGAGTATGTGGGTGAGGAAGTGGCATGGGTCTGTGTCGCCCGTGTATCCGGCCGTGTCTGTCTGTCGCGGCCGGGACGAGAGCGGCGAGTCGTCAAAGACGACGACTTCGTCAATGGAGAAAACGGCGAGGGCGCGTGCGATTCGGCCGGGGGCCGTCATTCTCTGATCTGCTGTGGCTAGGCTGCGATAGGCAGACTTGCCATGTTAGCCACATGATATTTGCCATTGCCTCCAGGGAGCGGGAGGAGGGAAGAGAGGCGTCTCTGACTTGGTGAGAATACTGCTTGGTATCGCCACCGACACTGTCCAGTCTCTGCCGCCTTCAAAGGGGATGAATGTGGCCGAGGGCTTGAACGAGCTTCTATCCTGCTGATGGCCATCGTGTGCGGTTTTCCGCTTCTGTTCCCGTGTTAGAATAGACGTGCAGGCAGTCAAAGAAATGGAAAAGTGCTACCTTGTTCTTGCGTTCGTGAAAAGACATTGTAATTGTTT
The DNA here is from genome assembly GCA_000223055.1 of Claviceps fusiformis PRL 1980. NCBI lineage: Eukaryota > Fungi > Ascomycota > Sordariomycetes > Hypocreales > Clavicipitaceae > Claviceps > Claviceps fusiformis. Next base: position 21,804 of record AFRA01000233.1, read on the forward strand.
ATTGTTAACAGCAATATGTTTGTACACCTTGCAACGGCCGGTGAGGAAACAGAAAAAAAGTTGGCTTGCAAAAACGAAATACGTCCGGCAGAATGGCAGTCAATCCACACCACCGCCTTCCTGAACCGGCAGCGCGCCACCTAATGCAACCGCCTCGTCCGCCTCGTCCGCGCGAGCTTACGTACCTAGGTAGGTGGTATGACTATGAATCGCTTTTCCCAGTTTCCCGTTCCAAAGCATTTCGAATCAAGGCGCATTGTGTGATTCAACCATTTCAGGTTTTTTTTTTCCAAGCAGAAACAGAAACAGAAAGAAAAGAGAAAGACAAACCAAATGAGCGGCCTCATCGAGATCAACTCGCCATCCCAGTGGCAGTCGTTGCTGTCAGGCACCACGATTGTTGTCGCCGACTGTGCGTAACGTCACTTTTCCCTTCCTCTTCCACCATGCAGAGACGCGGCGCGTTACGCTTGCTAACTCCATTGGGACTTCCCTCAACAAAGTCTATGCCGACTGGTGCGGTCCTTGCAAGCAGATTGCACCTATATTCCAAGGCCTTGCTTCGCGACATGCCTGCCCCCAGAAGATTGCCTTTGTCAAAGTCAACGTCGACTCCCAGCCCGAGGTAGCGCAGCAAAACCGCGTTTCTGCCATGCCGACATTCAAGATCTTTCAGAACGGATCGTGCATTCAGACCATCCAGGGCGCGGATGCAACTGGTCTCTCGCAAGCCGTTGCAAAGGCCGTCCAGCTTGCCGGGGCGGGTAAATCACGCGAGGCTGGTTTCAAGACGCCGGGACGGACCCTTGGCGGCGAGTCGGCGCCTCGTCGCCCATCCGCTTTCGGTTCAGGCTTGCAGCTTGGCAAACTGCTCAACCTCCTGATTTCGTTTGTCGGGCTGTACTTGGTGTCATTCTTTTCGGTACGGTGACTACAAGAGGGCTTTGAATCAACCACAGGTGGCAGAGAAAATTTTGTACATGCTAACATGAGCGACTATCCTGCAGTTTGATGGGCAAAAAGCTGCCGAAAATTCCCGCTTCAATATTCACAATGCACGGCAGAGCCGGACAGCGGGCTCTGGCTCTGGCTCTGGGTTTGGATCAGGTTCGGGCTCGGGGTCAGGGTCAGGGTCAGGTGCCAAACCGTCGGGGAGCTCGACTCGTCCGCAACAGAGAGCTGCGTTCAAGACGTTGGCTGATTTGTGAAGATTTCTAGCCGGGGATGTTCTTTGTTTTAGCGTTATTGCTGGATATGTCATTTCTTCTTCTTCTTCTTCTTTTTTTCCTTTCTTTCTTTCTTTCCATTTTGGTAGTCGATCTGCCAGTATCATGGTACATGCTGGACAGTCAAAGTCCGGCCAGATCGTCGGACTTTTGATGGAATGGAATGTATGGATCTTATTGACTGTCTGTTTCTAACAATCGACCAACGATTCATGGTTTAGCTTCTTGTCTCTGAGAGCAAGAACTAGGATGTAGTGACGACTTGCATGTGATCTTGGTGGCACAAGAAAGGACTTTTCACCAAATAGCAGACTTTACGCTGGAATGGCGATTTGAGTCTCGAGAAGCCTTGAAAGCCCTTTGACGCGATGCGCTCATGAACAACTGCGACAAGTATCTAATAGCTAATTCGGCTCAGTATTCATTGTTGTTAAAGCTGCGTTGCTATACCTCAGTAACTTGAGGCAATGGATGGCTTAGCCGTCATCACGTGATCGGCGATTGGAAAAAAGACCCATCGGATTGGTCCGATTCAGACATTGTCGTTGGAATACTTTGATGAACTTGCAACATGTAGTATGTAAAATGCTGTCATTTCGAGGCATTCACAATGCCTGTGCAAGGAGCTCCCTGCATTCTGTACGTTCAATGAGCAGAATCTCTGCCAGAGCATGCTCTACCATCCCAAAACACGACCCGTGGCGTTATACTCGTGGCGCATCAGCGGACTGCACACCGCTCAGCAGGTGCCGATTTTCGTCTTCCCGATCGCCGCAAGACAAGCCGTCGACGGAACAGCGCGAGGAATCTGTCCAAGACATCGAGAAGGTTGTGCGTGACGCGAAGCAACGATTCCGAGACACCTTGCCTCGGGGCTATCTCAACGAGCAGGAATATGCCCTCTACGAACGATTATACGGACCGCCGTTGCGGGAAACCGAACCAGACGATGTGGGCATCCCCATGCACGCTGACATGGGCGATGGCGTGGCCCGGTCGGACGATGAGGGAACCTTGTTGCGACAGCTGGATGGTGGAGAGTTTGAAGAAGTGACATACACGATTGAGAAGCAATCAGAGGGTTCGGACGTTGAGCAAAACATCATGACAGATTTATTAGGAGAAGGTGGCTCCGGACTTGTGGAGAAAGTCCCAGGCTACGTGGATATCGTGGCGAGGAGTCGGAGAGAACACGAGGCCCTGAAAAGGTTGGCACAAGATTTTGAAGCCGCACAGAAAATGACGAGCTCAACAATGGATGAGACGGCTGCGGATGGGGAGGAGGGAGGGCGGCAGCAGCAGCAGCAGCAGCAGCAATTGGAAGCAGAAGAGCAACCGTACTGGCCGCCCGAGGAAGTTGGACAAGGGTTCCGAGGGGAAGGAGAAAGAGAAAGCGGTGAAGCTCGAAGGTTCCACCGCTACACTCTCGAAGGACGGTTTCATGGAAGTCCTGTGGAGATTTCTTTGCCCAGGGAAGAGTTTGTCTCTCCGATTCGAGAACTTCTCCAGCGGACGCACGTTAAGCATGTCAGAGAGGCAGCGGAAGCAGCCTTTGGTGGGCGCGGCCTGCCGACGTCGCCATCCACACCCGAGGGGTTGAAAAATGGCAGAATGGGTGGTGTTGGGCTGCCACCTGACCAGCGACACATGACGGAGATTGAAGCAGACGCGTTCCTGGCAGGGTACTTGCCTCCGGCCTATGCGTCCATCGCATCAGTACTGCGAGAGGTGCGAAAACGAGTGGGCAGTGACTGGATCCAGTCGCGACTGAAGCAGGGCGCCGACGGCGGGTTGAGCGTACTAGATGCCGGTGCTGGCGGCGCGGGTCTGGTCGCCTGGGAGCAGATTGCGCGGGCCGAGTGGGATCTGCTGGAGGAAAAGGGAGAGGTGAGCGGACCGCGGCCGACGGGGAAGAAGACGGTGATTGCTGCCTCGGACCGCTTGCGGCATCGGCTGAAGAACTTTCTCCACAACACGACGTTTCTTCCTCGCCTGCCTGATTACGAGCACTCGGGGGAGATGCAGGGCGAGCATTTGGATGCTGGATCGAAGCCACAGACGCGAAAGAGCTTCGATGTCATCATTGCATGCCACTTGTTCCTCAAGGAGAAGCAAGACCACTACAGACAGGCGATCCTCAACAACCTCTGGAGCTTGCTGAACAAAGACGGGGGTGTTTTGGTCGTCATGGAGAAGGCTCACCCACGAGGCTTCGAGGCCGTTGCTCATGTGCGGGACACGGTCCTGAAGCAGTTCCTCGTGCCGCAAGCCGGAGAGCCTCCAATCGACCCTGAGAAGTTCAACCCGGCCTATGACCGGCAACTGGAGCAGGGCCATATCATCGCCCCTTGCTCCAACCACGGGGCCTGCCCAATGTACAAGCAGGCAGGCAAGAGCACGGGGCGCAAGGACTATTGCCGTTTCAGCCAGCGCTTCGTGCAGCCGCAGTTTTACGCCCAGATGGTCGGCAAACAAGGCAACAACCAAGGCGAGGTGGAGTTTAGCTACGTGGCGTTTCGCCGAGGAGAAGCCCGGAGCAGCAGCAGCATGACGGGCACAGAAGCCACGGAGCGGGCATTCCAGGGCTTCGAGCATTCGGAGCAAGCGCCCGACATGCACACACTGCCGCGACTGATTCTCCCACCGCTCAAGCGCAAGGGTCACGTCACGCTGGACCTGTGCACGCCCGAAGGCAAGATTGAGCGGTGGACGGTGCCCAAGAGCCTCAGCAAGCTGGCGTACCACGACGCGCGGAAATCCAGATGGGGAGATCTGTGGGCGCTGGGAGCCAAGACCAGAGTGCTGCGGAACGTCAGAGCCGGCGCGGGACCAGACGACGGGGGCAAGCGGGCGGCGGCGGCGGCGGCGGCGAGCGGCGGGAAGAAGGCGCGCAAGGTGGAGATTTCGATGGAGGGAGGACGAATGTCGGCCAAGGAGAAGAGTGCGCTCCGAGAGAGGAGGCCGAAGAGCAAGGCGGCCAAGCAGCGGGATCTCATGCAGGAGTTATTCGCTGCCGAGGCCAAGGAAGAGGCAGCGCTGGATCTCGAGCTGGACCAAGAAGCAGGGGCAGGGCCGGACGAGTTGGAGATGGACGAGTTTGACAAGAGAGACAAGGGGAGTGGACGGCGTCGACGGTAGCGTCCATGTACTTGCATGGCAGCCAGACTGCTTTTGGTCTATCCGTTGACCAGCTGTACGATACTGTACGATAGAGGCATATGTATGCATACCATGATAAGATGCGGCTCCAAGTCGTCCAAGCCCCGCGGAGATGACGAGGACCGATAAGATACGATAAGATACGATAGCAGATCCCAGACCACCGGCCAGCCGCCGACGACCCGGTGCATGTGCATGTGCATGCGGGGGCCCAGGTCGCATCCCGTCGAGGCCCGATGTGTCCGATGTGGTTTGTTCGTTTGTTGCTCACGATTCGCCTCGAGCTGATTGGTCCGATAGCGGCACTTGTCTCTTGAAGGCTCTTGAAGGGGAAAATAAATCGTTCCCACCGCGCGGATCCCCGCCTCGCGCAAATGGCGTCACTTCTGGCGCTGATTAAGACAGACCGAAAAAAATGGGGGTCCTGCGGGAGTCGGTGGTTTGTGTGCGTGTCGCGTGTCTGTGTGTATACGATGGGGAAAGCATTGGAAAGGTATCGGCAAAGTCATTGGGCGTATGGGAATTGAGGCGGGAGGGGCACAAATGGCGTGCTCGGGTCGTCGCAAGCAGTGATGCTGGGTATGGAATGGTTTTTTTCATGATTTTTTTGTTTGTGTGTGTTTTCTTCTTCTTCTTCTTTTTTTTTTTTCTATCTTCATGTCATGACGGCAGATTCATCATCAGGCTGCATGCACGTCGGACTCCAGTGACCATGACCACGGCAGACATGATGGCCGCGGATGCCAAGACAAAGACAACCTCAACTCCAACTTCTCCACCCACGTCGTCTCCGTCATCTCCCTCTTCTCCCTCTTCTCCCTCTTCTCCCTCATCTCCCTCATCTCCCATGCTGGCCAGCATCAACGCCAAATCGCACACGCACCTCATCGTCGGCATCGGGCCCCTCGCCGCCACGCGCTGCTCCCAGTCCCTCGCCTCGGGTGCGCATCCCATCCTCATCGCACCGCCGCCGCCGCCGCCGCCGCCTGCATCACCAGCCTCAACCTCGACCTCACACTCGGCCCTCCCATCTGCCCTCCAGGACAAAATCACAGCCGGCCTCCTCACCTGGCACCCCACGCCCTTTCACGAAAGCCACCTCCTTACCCTCGGCCGCCCTCAAGTCGACCACGTCGTCGACGCCGTCTTTGTCACCCTCCCGCTCCTACGCAACAACAACAACAACAACAACCACGAAAACCATGACGAACCCTTCCTGTCCGCCCAGCAAATCTCCTCCCTCTGCCAACGTCACCGCATTCCCATCAATGTCGTCGACGCCCCGCACCTGTGCACCTTTTCCCTCCTGTCCGTCCACACCGACGGTCCCTTGCAGATAGGCGTCACGACCAACGGGCGGGGTTGCAAACTCGCGGCCCGGATCCGCAGAGAAATCACCGGGCTGTTGCCTCCGGGGCTGGGAGACGCGTGCGAGCGGCTGGGGAGGCTGCGCAGGCGGATTCAGGAGGAGGATTGTGCGGCTCCGGTGGGGGACTTGGAGGACTCGCTTGGGCAGGGAAGCTTGTTTAACGGGCTGGTGAGGATGGGGGAGGGGGAGGAGGAGGAGAAGAAGGAGGAGGAGAAGGAGAAGGAGGAGGAGGAGGAGGAGAAAAGGGAGAGGGAAGAAGGGGCGAAGAAGGAGGCCAAAGAGGAGGAGGTGGAGGAAAAGAAAAAAGAGGCCCGGCGCAACAGACGAGGGCGGTGGCTGGCCCAAATGTGCGAGTACTGGCCGCTCAAGAGGCTGGCGGCCATCACAGACGAGCATGTCGAGGAGTTGTTGTTGGCGTATCCGCGCTCAACCACAGCCGGGCCATTCGCATCATCGTCATCATCGTCATCTTCTTCCTCTTCCTCTTCTTTTTCTTCTGCTTCTTCTTCTTCCAAATCCACTCACCCCGGCAGGATCATCCTCGCCGGCTCCGGCCCCGGCCACCCCGACCTCCTCACCTGCGCGACCCTCAAAGCCATCCAAACCGCCGACCTCATCCTCGCCGACAAGCTCGTCCCCTCCCCCGTCCTCGATCTCATCCCGCGCCGCACTCCCGTCCACATCGCCCGCAAGTTCCCCGGCAACGCCGACCGCGCCCAGGAGGAGCTCCTCGAGGCCGCCCTCGCGGGCCTCGAGGCCGGCCAGACGGTCCTGCGCCTCAAGCAGGGCGACCCTTACATCTACGGCCGCGGCGGCGAGGAGGTGCTCTTCTTCCAGGCCCGCGGCATGGGAGGCCGCGTCACCGTCCTGCCCGGCGTGACGAGCGCCCTGAGCGCCAGCCTCTTTGCCGGCATCCCCGCCACCCAGCGCGACGTCGCCGACCAGGTCCTCATCTGCACCGGCACCGGGAAAAAGGGCAAGCCGCCTAGTCCTCCGTCCTACGTGCCCAGCCAGACGGTCGTGTTTCTCATGGCCCTGCACCGCATCGCCGACCTGGTCGCCGAGCTGACGAGCCATGGTCACAGCCGTCATGACGATTCTTCTCCTCCTCTTCCCTCTTCCTCCCGCACCCTCTTCCCCCTGCAAACCCCTTGCGCCGTCATCGAACGAGCCAGCTGTCCCGACCAGCGCGTCATCCGCACCACCCTTCAACACGTCGCCCACGCAATCGAAGCTGAGGGCAGTCGACCCCCTGGTCTCCTCGTCGTAGGACACGCCTGCCACGTTCTGCATCGCCGTCCCGGGCCCGATCCATGGGTCGTCGAGGACGGGTTCCGGGGTTTGGAGGCTGATTCGGAAACAGATGCCTGGACTGGAGCTCTACAGGCTGCCATGATGGGGGCCTCCTGAGCCTTTTGTTTTTTGTCTCTTTTCTCTTTCTCTTTCTCTTTCTCTCTTTCTTTCTTTTCTTTCTTTTTTTTAATTGGCAGAGAGGGTAGGACCACCATGCGTACCATTTTTATCGATATGTACATCAGGTGTTGGGGGCTAAATATGTTTCATGTTATTTTTATTCATTTATTTCACAAGATCCCGTACCTCCTTTGACTTGACGTGTTGGAATCTGTCCGGGGCAGACTGGTTATGGGTGCGCGCTGGTTCTCATGGCATGTCGTACAATAGGACGCCACAGCGACGACACAACGACGACACAGCAAATACACATACAAAAACACAGCAACACGCAGTACATACCGTGCTCAGAGACAAGTCCTCATCACTCACCACCATCAACGCACGGGACAAAGCCTCATGCGCTGTTCTCTCACACCCGTCTTCCCTCCCAGTACAGCAACGCACCGAAATTCTACGGCAAACAAAAACCTTGTGCGTCGATCGCGGATGGACGGGGACGTGTCCCAGCGCGAAACAATTCATGCATCAGCACCCCATTGCCGAAACGAGCGGTACTCCCGTCGCCGATGCCCGTGGTCTTTTTCCCTCCATTCTCGCATCGCGGGAATGCCAATGCATTGTACTCGGGGCGTCACGGCTGCCCTTGTGTTTATCTAGCAAAACAGATCGTACGAGGCGTATTCCACATGCCTTTCCACCCCAGCGCTCATCCTAGCGTCATTGTAGCAGGTTTGCGTTTGTGCCGTGGCCGCAGATGGACGAGCGATATCGTGCCCCCAACATCATCCACCCCGTCGATACCATCCAGTGTTTCTTCTCCCTCATCACCTTTGCGACGGTGTGCGTTTCCGCAAAGTCCACAGTCGTGGCCGTGGTCGTAGATGGCGAAACAAGTCATGTGAATCTGCCCAACAGTCAACAATCAACAATCTCTTTCAGGCCGCTCCCCCGACACACCCTCCCCCAGCACGTCGGATCCCCCATCCAAGCAGTTCCCGCGTTTCGTAGCACACATCCGTCCCGGTAGCCATAGCCATAGCAAGTAGAGCCACAGACAGCAAAAACAACGCACACTATATCTCGGCATACTCTTACCAACGCATCTTCCTTCAAAGTTTGATTCTCAGACACGCCTCTCCGGCACACTACGAGTCACAGGTCTAGATCCTCATCCCAGCAGTTAATACGTCTCATAGCTATATCACGCAGCTATAGATGGCACACTCAGTCATGCTGCAATATACGAATCCGGTCAACAATCTTCGTCTATAGTCCAATTCTCCTCCTGCATTCCGTTCCTCTCGCAGCACGTTGTAGGTCTAGAACCTTATCCTAGCAGTTCATGCGTTTCACGACGAGGCCGCAGTCGCAGCCGTAGGAGTACATAGTGAAACGTGGTTTGCATTATTACCCGCACACACACATATACACATATACACATATACACATATACACATATACACATATACACATATACACATATACACATATACACATATACACATATACACATATACACATATACACATATACACATATACACATATACACATATACACATATACACATATACACATACACACATATACACATATACACATATACACATACATGCTAGAATTTTAATGACATAAAACCAGACGTGATAAATGCAAAAAAAGGTAGTAAAATAATAATAAAAATAATAATTAAAAACAAAATATTCCCTCAAGTAACCCAATACTCCTAGCCGGTTGGCGTCTTGGCAACGGCCACGTTGGGGGGCTCACTGCAATGCTAATGCTACGCTGTGCTGTCAATGAAAACAATATGCAAATCTATGCAACGAGCCCTGCATATGCCGCTCTCGCTGTCCTCTTTGACTCATTCCCGGTGGGATAGAATAGAGCTTTTTTTTCTCTCTCTCTCAAGATAGGCACAGTTCCCATTCTTCAGCGGAGGAAATTTACTCCATCTCCTCACCAAATATCTATATACAATCGAAATATTAAAAAGAAATAAAAAATCCCATCACCCCAAGCCTGGCCGAGACATTGAAGAGTGGTGGTTCCCGGGGGGGAGGAAAGAGGCCCCCCTTTAGAGTCCCCTCTTACTCATCATTGCCACGCCCAATTCTACCACGTAAAACTCTCCTCGATGAAGTCAACCACGGTCTCCCCTTGCACGGCTCGTACAGCGCCACGCACGTCGTCCGCAAGACCGCCAGGCCCGCACACGGTCACTACCATGGCACCAGTCTGTTCTTGCACCTCCTTCATCAGCAAGAGAGGAATGTTGGGCCGACCCGGGAACATCTTGACCGTAGAACTGGAGCTGACAATATCGCGAGGATTGAGGGGTCGGGTGACAAAGACCTGAATGCGGAGAACGTCGATGCGGTTCGGGATTCGCAAGATGGTGTCCATATACGGCCGGACCCATTCGAGGGACTCGTACGATCGAATGATCCACACCAGTGTGATGCGTCGAGTGGCGACGGTGCCGTTGTTGTATCCTTCCAAATGATGTTTTAGATAGGATATCTGATGCGTGATGCCCGTTGATCCGGCAAAAAGCACCAGGTGGCCGTATGAATCGAGGTTGTGGTGGCCGGCATATGGGCCCTCCATGGCTGCCCGGAGACGAATGCCGCGCGGTGACTCGCAGGCTTTGGTGTACAGCTTTCTGGTGAGGCCAGTGTGTGCTCCAATGACAAATCCTATTGATGTTGTCATCTGCTTCTTGTCCAAACCACCAGGCAATGTCTCCTTTTCCGTCGTGGGCAGAGAGTGGTTTGAGTGGTTTGTGGAATGCTCGACCCACGCAATGGAGAACGGGTGACTCTCCCAGGCCGTGATACCGGAGAATCGTAGGTAGGCGTGGGTTCCGGGCCGAATCTTGACATATCGTGGCAGATTGAGCGTGACGCGAGTCACCTCGCCGGGCATGGCTTCGCAGAATGCATCGGTGAATCCCTTCTTGGACCAGTTCGTATGCGCGAGTCGAATGATGCGGGCGAAGCGATCGGCAAACCACAGTGACATGATGGCCATGATCCACGACAGCTGTGGGAGGCCGCCGGGCATCTCTGACGACGCACAGTGGACCCATGTGCAGATGAAGACGATCAGGGCCAGCAAGATGTGCATGTTGAGAAACGTCTCGTAGAAGGCATGGCGGAATGGTGACACGGAGAAGAAAAACAAGAGGACCAAGGCCACGACGCCGGCCATGCCGGATCCGATAAAGGGGCTCGTGACAAAGGTGTTGCCTATACCGTCCCAGCCCTTGCTCGCCACTGCGGGCACGAGCCACGCAATGGTGTGGAAAATCGATTCAATGACGACCATGCGACCAATCCAGCGATGGAAAAGATTATAGGTATCGAAGCTGATCTTGAGGATCGTGATGAGAGGATTGTTGCGGCCTGCAAAGATAATCAGTGGTACCATGTTGACCAAGGCCAGGGTTCCGGATCGACCACGGATCTCGGCACACAGGGCGTATTTGTTGTGTGCCTTCCAGTTGAGAACAAACATGTAGGCAACGTTGCTGCCGAGATAGATGCTGATGAGGATCAGGTGCATTCGGGAGGGCAGCGTACCCACGTTGATGGCAGAGGAGAGTCTGAATTCGCGATTGTGTCGTTTACGCCACAGGGGAGCGTAGATGATGTGCTTCTTCAATCCGGGCATCCAGCTCCATTGGGCGACTTTCCAGTATCCTTGCTTGTCTCTGGGCACCGACATGGCCGACACTTGCCGCAATTGGGCCCAAAAGATCTCCATCATTCTTATGGACAACACCACCAAGCCGGCGGCGCCCAGAGTCCACCAGAGGGCATCACGGAAGACCAGGTTCATGGGCTGATTTACACCATTTAGCGCCGTGATAAAGGGTTCAATTGTTGAAAAAGGCTGTACCTCTAAGGACCCATTGGGTCCTCGTTCTTCGATGGTCCTCGAGGGATCCATCTTGGCTTGTGCTTCAAGTGCGGCGAGCCAGCGCCACACGGAAGGGTACCCGTCAGGAGGGAGGTGTGGACGGTGTTATCGAAAGAGGGGGGGAGGAGGGGGAGGAGGAGGAGGAGGACGGAGGAGGAGGTACAAAAGACAAAAACGGTCCAAAGATTGTGGTGCGAAAAAAAGAGCGTGAACGATTCGTGAAGAAAAAGAATGTAAATGTGAGCCCGCTCGCGTGGTGGTTCGTGACCGTGCCTTTTTTGCGTGCGAGCGGGAAGGGAAGAGAGGGAGAAAAAGACAGAGAGCGTGCGCGCGTGTTTGTTGTAAGAGAGGCAAACGCAACGTTTTCAATGCACCAATTCTCTCAGTCGCATCATCCACGCATGAAGGGGCTTGCCGCTGTGTATACAAACTTGTTGTTGCAAGGACAGGGGTTTGAATTGGGGGAAGGGGGGGGGGGTTGACCCAGATTTCCCGGGTCTGGTGTTTGAAGAACTGCAGCAAGTGCGAATGGGGAGATAAAGTGTAAGTGAGATGTGACGGGAGGAGCGTGCGGAGAGCACTTGCAGGCAGTGGAGGCGGGCTACGGGGGACTTGACAGCAGCAGCGAGCAAGGGTGAAGAGAAAAAGGGCAAAGGTCCGGAGGCGAAGGCAGATGAAACAGTGATTCCGTGATTCCGTGATGCGGTCGGGTAGTCGTCCCAATCGTCCCGTCGTCCAGTCCTGTGGTCGTATGAATTGGTTTCTGTCCGGTGGTTTCCGTGGTTCCGTGGTTGCTTGGTTCCATCAACCGTGTGTGGTCGGTTCTGTGGTGGTCCTTTTTGGCGGTCCTTTCAGTGGCCGTCCTGGTGGCTCTCTGGAGGGGGCGCGCGGGTTGAAGGTCTTTTTTGTGGACTCGCCCCTTATTTCCTTGCAGTCGTGTTTTAGTGCAGGGAGCTCGCCGACCAGTCAGCGATGACAAATGCAAAGGGGCAAGAACGGCCAAGGAGAAATGCAGTGTCAGCGCGCGCGTGCGGCTGGCTGGTTGGCTGTTGAGGAATGTACAACGATGCGAAGCCGGCGAATGCAATATATGTCGTATGATGTAATGTGCCTGGCCTGTCGTGTTTGCGTGTTTTGTGTTTCTGTGTTTCTGTGTTTCTGTGTTTTTGTGCCTCTGTGCTTCTGTGCTTCCGCGGTTCTATGTCTCGAGTGTTTCGTGTTGTTTCGACGATGCAACTGCGTCCGATCGCGCCAGGCAATATTGAGTGGACGGCAGGCAGAAAAAAAAAAGATGAAGAGAGAAACAGCGAGAGGTAGAGGGAGCAAGACTTGCTGCCCAAGACTGATGGATGGTTCGGGTGCCGTTCTGTTGGTTTTTGATTCCCTTTTTTTGGCCTTTTCGAAAAGGAGTTTCGTGACGGTGGCACTGACCAGTGAATCCAGGGGGGGAGCCAGCAAACTTGAACACCCACGAGACAGCGAGTCAAGGCGGGTCGGACAATGAATGGATAATGTTCGACAGGCTGAGAGCTCTGAATGAAGAAGATTTGGACTGGCAATTGAGAGAGGAGAGAGGAGGGCTGACGGATCTACACGCCTCCACAGGCTGTTGTCGGAGTGCGTAGACAATTGCCAAAAGGTGAGACGTGCGAGACGTGCGAGACGTGCGAGATGGGCGAGATGGGGATGGGACAGAACAACAGTCAGCTGGTCGAGAATCGATATGGCTGAGCAGCTGGCGAGGCCAACTCGAACAAGCTCCCGGCAGCGAGACAGGGAGGTAGAGAGGCAGGGGAGGCAGGGAGGCTGGCAGACTGGCAGACTGGCTGGCAGATGGCAGGCCGGCTGGCAGGGTGACAGGCAGTTGCGAAGAAACGGAGAAGGAGATTAAACAAGTAACCCAACAGCAAGTAGCAAACGAGGTATCGTAGCAAGAAAAGAGCAGAGCAGAGCAAAAATGGCACAATGTCAAAACTCGAGAAAAGCAGAGTGGTCGCTCGGCGTCTATTATGGGGGCGGGCGAGGTTGGAGCGCCTATTAACTGTTTTGCGGGCGACAAATGCAAAAGCTCCGTCACTTGTGAACCGATGAACCCTGAACCTCGAAACCTCCAACCTCCAACCTCCAACCTTTGCTGCAAGAGCTCGACCAGAGCAAGAGCATCCTGAACAACATCAAACATCTTCATGTGCTTCCCAGGCTCATGGTCATGCCACCAGTTGACCTCTCCCGAACTGTGACTAGCCCTCGGAGACTTCTGCGCCAGTGCCCTCCGCGCTTGAGCAGCGAGCAGCGAGCAGCGAGCACCCGCCATGCAAAGCCAAGCAGGGGGGTGGAATTGGGATGGACGGCACCCCCAGTGATTCCAGTCCACATTGTGCCTAGTCTGTTCAGGGTGGCTGGTCCATGCAGTCGTTCCATATCGTATCGCCCAGATGCTGGCTGGCTTTCTGGTCCTTTGGTCCTTTCTGGTTCTCGTCGCTCAATGTCGTCCATGCGATGCCGTCCACGCGATGCCGTCCATGCGCTCATGTCTGGTTGTCCGTGGGCGGATGCAGGCAGATGGGGTCGTACAGACGCTGCAGAAGCCCTGCAGAAGCCTCAGGCCTGCTGCCTACTACTAAGTAGGTAGAGACCACTGACCAGTGGCCGCACCACCATCTCAGGCATGCCCATTCACCGCCCGCCACCCATCCACAGCCTGCCGTCTGCCACCCGCCGCCTTGCCGCCCCAGTTCCTGAAACGACCTGGGTCCTGACAGCGCCCCCCGTGGAATGCCCACCTGCCACCGGTCCGCGTCCAGTGAAATCCATCCCTCTCGCCCAGAATCTCCCAGGCGCCGACGTGGCGGCGGGCGGCTGCGCCTTAGCTGGTGGGGCGCCAGGCACACCAAGCACACACACCCATGCAAGGGGCACCAGGGGCCCCATCCACTTTTCCTTGTCTGTCTGTCCAGTCCGCTCTGGTTAATCTGTTTAAACAATGGTCAATCTGAAGCGCCCTCCTTTTCTTTGTCCCTTTTTGGTTGGCTGTCTTTTTTTTTGTTCTGTTTCACAATACGCCACCGCACCAACCTCACCAGCCTCATTCTGGCTCGGGTTTCGTCGTCATCAGCATTAGCATCAGCCATCAGCCATCATTCACATCATCAAGCCTCCATCAAGCCACCATCATACACCATCGCAAACCATCGTACTCCCATCATACACACCATCGCTGTCATCGAACAAGCACGTCAACCACGTCAACCACGCATGCGATCCCATCCCTCCATGCCCCATCCCTCCAACCACTTTCGCCTCTCACCGCACCGCACTTGGTATCGGCTGATTGGCATTCAAAGGCCACAACAGTCCCGTCCGCAGCCACCGGAAGCCATGTGAATTGGATTCCTTTGCATCCACTCCAATTACCTGCGCAGTATAAGCCTGGAGTCATAAATCATGGATTCGATTACAAAGGCCGTTGAAAAAGGAAGAAGAATCAACCAAGATGATTGTCCTTTCCCCAAGAGCTTATGATCGTCATGGACTGGCTCCGAGTTGCAGCCTCGGCGGATCGAGACACTGAAAATGACCAGCCTGGATTGCATTAAAAAAAAAGAAATATCGTCACACCAAGAACATCTTGGACCTACTCTCATTAAAAGATACAGACGCACGTACATAGGGAGAGAGAGAGAGAGAGAACATTTCCTTGCACCTCGCTTGCGCGTGTAGAGTCTAGACAAAGACCAATATCGTCAAAATTTCCATGTGGACCCAAAAGGCTTCGCTTTGGTCCTGCTGGCGGTAATGAACAGATGATGGTGACGACAAGTAGTGTGGTCTTGCCGACCGACCCGCCTACCCCGTTAAGTGCAAGTACCCGTACACCCAGCTTCTGCCCAGACTATACATACCTTTGCTATTTTTTTTTATTCTTCTTCCAGAAACGACTCCACTCGTTCTGCGGCCCACAATGATATTTCCTTCCGACGGAGCAACTACGCAAATCCCTAGTATTTAAGCACGTCGGTTCGCTGTCCAACATCATACGGTAGTGTGGATACCTTTGCAGCTAGAGAAAAAAAAGTGTCTGCGCACAGCTCATGTGGAGCAGGATTTTTGGCAAGGACTTTTGCCTTATGAAAGGAAGAAAGAAAGAAAAGGTGATGGGAATCAACCATCTAAACGACAGTGTCACGACGCATTGTCACATTGTCATGGCGGCTCGCTGAATTTGGAGCAGGAAAGTGGCTTTTCCGAGCCGTCATATTCAAGGAATGGAGTTGGCCGCTAGGAGATGAACATGATTCGGCCGCTGGAAGCGATTCAAGCTGTGCAGCCTGCGATTCAAGCTGTGTAGCCTGCGATTGTTGCTTGCACGCCCATCACATCCCTGCTCATTCTCCCATGATTCATGAGTCCATGACGTTGTCAAAACAAAAAAAAAATCAATGACAATTTCCGAGAGCTGTTAACGGAGCCTCAGCCACAGGCTCGCTCCAGCCACTCTAAGGCTTTCAAAACGACCCGAAAAACAAAGACCCAACACCTTTGATGCCTCGCCGTAGTTTTGGCGCCTGAGGCATGATACGAGACTCCACCCCCACGGCTCTTGGTGACGCCACCCGAAATGCCGCCGGGAAATTTCCAAGATGCGCCAGAACGAAACCGCATCGGAAAACCACCCCGTCCCAATCGCTTGTAACAAGTTGTCGTCGCGCCGCCCCATTGGGTTTTTTTTCCTGGTGTTTTCTTTTCTTTTCTTTTTCCTTTTTTTTTGCCCGACAAGATGGGTGCCAACGCGTCCAAGCAAGACTCCAACGGCCAGTACCAGTGGAAGGCGTGAGTTCCTCCGTTTGTCAACGGTGATTCAACTATTCCCGTTTTACAAGGCAACTCTTTTTCAGCCCAAACTAATTATATCATGCGTTCTCTTCCCATCAAAACAGCTCAGGTCCTCCGAGCGTCTCTCTCGAAGTCGTCGACTCATTGCGATCTAGTCCCGAGGTGCGACCTACCTTTCTTTTTCCTCTCTTCTTTCCAGCACGTCTCTTCCCCGGCTCGTGACATTCGCTCTCGCCGATTGAGCATTGACAATGCTTATGAGTTGGCCCCTTCGTTCCAACCCCCACGCACACACCAAGAACGCAAAATATGAAAAAAAAAAAACATAGAAAAGAAGAGAGAGAGAGAGAGAGAGAGCTTGATCGCCCAAACTAAACAGCTACACCTCCCCTCCTCGGTACCTAGACCGATGCCTCCCGCGCCAAGTTGATCGAGCAGCACATCCAAGCCCGCGTAGCCGAAGAGCTCAAGAAGCTGCAAAAGAAGGAGACGGAGGCTCTCAGCCTGGCCCACGAAAAGATGGCCGCCAACGTCGACGACGACGACGTCAACAACACGGACAAGCGCGCCGTGACGAGCTTCTCCCTCGGGAGAGAGGTCGACGAGCTGCGACGCAAGCTCGAGCAGAGGAAGAACATCCGCGAGCTGCCCGAGGAAGTGGACAGGGCGCGCAGCGAGGTGATTCGGTGTCTGCGGGAGAACGACCGACGCCCCCTGGACTGCTGGCAGGAGGTGGAGAGCTTCAAGGCCGAGGTGAAGAAGTTGGAAAAGAGCTGGGTAGACAAGGTCACGTCGTGAGGGGGGCTTGTCACCGCGTCTAGATGTGTGAATAGAAGGGGTGTTTTTTTGTTTTGTTTTTTTTAGAACGGCCGAGGAAATCCAACGGGGAGTGGAAAGGCATTTCGACCACTTTTACCATCTGTCCCCCGCCCCCTTCATTTTGGGTGGGTTTTTGTTGTCCGCCACGGTGCATGACAGAGATGTGGGATTCCTGGATGCGAGCATGGACACGGAAGATACAACTCTCGTAGCATGTATGATTACGCGTGGATACATCCGAGACCTGAAGCGATATTATAGATAGAGACGAAAAAAAAAACGTTGCATACAAATGCGTGCAGTTCTTGGCTCCTAGCTGCATATGTGCATACGTGCGTGCATATCCCCATATATGTATGTATATACACACGTACGTCGGGGCGCACACAACTCCCATCAACGCTCGCAGAATAAAAGAGCACTTTGCTTCGCACCAGGGACATGCATCCTTTCGTTCTGGTATGCCTGGCTGTGGTACGTGTCTGGTGGACCGGATGGTGAGGCTGATATCTGGAGGAGGTTATGGGGGGGCATCTGGAAAGAAGGAAGGATAGTAAAGGAAAGAGAAGAGAAGACAACATATGGGAAAGAGGGGAAATACATGGTGTAAAAAAATATTATAATAATAAAAGAAACCTAAAGAGATATGAGGAACATGAGGAAT